>JAVYIG010007068.1:0-107746 GCA_035222895.1 Strongylocentrotus droebachiensis
TGTAAATTATCCAGAAAAGGCAGCCGGGAAGCTTTTCATCATTAATAACAGTAACACAAGATATTTGTTTTACCAAGGGATGCCTCATCAGCACCAATGCTGTTCTTCCTGGGGCAATACAATTATTATTAACCAAGGAATTGCCAGGTACCCGTTTATATCTGGGTGGAGAGTGGCAACATTTTAATGTAGATTATTGCTTTGCCAAAAGACGTTAGTACCGGGCTGGGATTCGAACTCTCAACTCTTGGATTGAGAGTCAGGTGAATGAGCCACTATAATTATATCCACGATTGCTACATTAAAAAAGGTCACTGATTATATTGTCTCTTTTAATAGTGTCTCCTTCTCATTATAGAAAACATTGAATAATAATCATCGTTTACAGAAAATAAATCATTGTTATTGGTTTGAAGTCCTTGTCATCGGTTTCCCGGCAGAAGAGGGACGCTCTCGCTATTATTTTCATGTTGTCCGTTTGGGCGCTGAGAAGCTGGTGGAGTCGTCGACGTCTGACCGACCGTACCATGATGATAATTAGCGGGAGATCGATCCTTGATAGCCTCATCGTAAGACGGAGGAGGTCCCTGGAGGACCTGGGCCATGCGATGTGAGTACTCCTCCAACACCCTGAAGTTATGATGGCTCAGGTGATGGATATCGACTGAGGAACACGTTTCGGGTGGAGAGTCGTCCTGGACGATACGGAGATCGTCGGCACTGCTGGACCTTGACTCGGTGTATCCATGCTTGAAGTACTCACATGAACATTCCCGACACACATAGACGATGACGACGAGGACGATGAAACAAGCAATGACGAGCGCAACGTAGTCGAGGTATAACACGTGGCTTCTAGAGAGACAGAAAGAAATTTAGCTATCGTAAAAACAACAGAATGTATATTTCATATCTTTAAACGTCATTTACTGTGACTGACGTGTTCATAATTATACATGTAAGTCTGTTTGAAATTTAATGGGAAAGTTTTTATACTTTCAAATAAATTTCTTTAGCAAAATAATTGCCATCTGGAAAGAAAAAAAACTAAATCGCTAATGGCTTATTATATTCAGTCTGTGTTATGCTTTAAAATTTGATTTCAGAAACCAGAAATCATTTCAAACGCAAGAGTAAACCAATTTTAGACCTATAATGATAATTACATTTTATTCATTTGAATCAAAGCAAAATTACTCACCCATGCAGTCACGTTCGATTGAATTTTTGTTAATGTCTCCAATAATTTTGTATATGATTGTATGTAATATATGAAAGAATAATGGTCTTGTGGCTTAAATCAAAGTTTCCCATCGCTGACCTTGACCTTCCCTTCTGGACCTTCTTTGCAAAGGTTCAACAAAATTTAATGTCTCTGCCGGGAATCGATACCGGGTCATTGACTTCGAACGCAAATACCAATGTAATATAATAAAAAGACTCTGGGGAAATGTGCTGATAAACTCAATTTACCAATTCTAAAGAAATTGTCTTGGAAAGAAATTCATATTGGAATAAATGGGAGTAATATGAAAGCAGAGCAATTACTAAACCACATTCTGGTTTTGATTAAATTTATGATTTTTAATAGCAGAGAGAAGGGGAAGCCTCCAAATGTAAAAGCTACATTTTCTCGAAAATAGGAAAGAGGGAAACAAAATTGCAATGGAAAAGGATACTCTTTCGATTCACTTTAAAAAATGGAAGGCCTTGGAAGGTTTTGTGTGAATAAACTTAAAAGAAGCAACTTCCCAGCCATCCTCCAAGCAGTCTTACTTTGCTTTTTTTTTTTTTGTTGCTTTGTTTTTGTTTTGTTGTTTTTGTGTTCTTTTGTATCTTAATCTCTGTCTCTCTAGGGGAGTTTTTCTCTTTCAGAGGTAGTACTGTATTTTTTTTTATTAGACAGACTATAATATTTCATGTACAAACATCTTTTTATTTTGTTTATTTCAACAGATAAAGCGTTTTTGAAAGAAGAAAAAATGAACCTGAAATGACTAAGTATTTTATCATTATCATTATTACTATTTTTGTTTTAAATTAATAAGGAAATGTATGAAAGAGTTGTTTTGTTTAGCAATTGATGTTTATTAAGAATTATACTTTTGAATTGTTTTTTTAATATTCTGAATGTGATGTCAAGTCAGTATGATGTAAATTGCAGGATTTTGATTACTAGTATATGTACTGCCTCTGGTGGTATTGAGAAAATAAAACACCTTATATTATAAATATGTTATTTTTTTTAAACCACTAGACCACGGATACGTCAGTGACTTCGGCGACACCAGATACACAAGTAGTATATCAATATTATATCATGTATGTATATATATATATATATATATATGGGTATATATATATATATACATATATTATAATAGTTCAATTTATATAGCGCAGCTTCTATATACTCTACCGCTTGAATACAAGGTATCATATTATTACCCCGGCTGTAGCTATAAGCTGCCATAATAATAAGAATAAGCATTCAATGAATTTCTTCCAACCAGGTACCCCTTTACTTCACCTGGGTGGAGAGTGGCAAATGTAGATCAATGTCTTCCCAAAGGACATTAGTGTCGTGGCGGGACCCCGGGGCGGGACTCGAACCGCGAACCATGTGATCCACAGTCAGGTGATGTATCCACCAGACCACGACACCTCTACATATACATATAATTTTTATGTATATAAATATTTTTCCAAGCGGAAACATCTTTTCAACTTTTGCAAAAATGAGATACAAGGGAGGACATCAAAATGGAACACTGATGCACAAAATTACACATGCACTTCAGCTGGTTATACCTGTATAGTTGACTTACATATTCCATAACACTGGTTTTAGTACAGGAAACTACCATCCTTACGGCCATATGTGTTCTGTTACTCATATTACATTTCAGCGTATGAAGTGAACTTATGGCACTTGAGAAGTCGGTTTCAATATCACAGATTGAGCACAAGACTAAGCCAGGATAATCATGCGGGACTAGTGTAATGATCTCTGAACACTGTGAGGTCTGTCTGTACAGGCCAAATAAAAAAATATGATTGTCAATAATTTATATGCTTTCCGGGGGGAATGTGTAACATTTTGTTTATAGTATCGAATTCGTTATGTTGCTACTTTTGAGTGATTTAGATACGGACGTCAAATTCTGGAAGTGTCCCCTAAAAAACACAATAAAGATCATTTGATTCGTTGATTTGACGGGTAATGCTAGTTCATGTTTGTGTAGTGGCAGTTATAGGAGTAATAGAAGTAGCGGAAGATTTAGAAGTACTAGTAGAGGTAGTAATAGCAGTAGTTGTAGTATACTTTCCACGTATACCAATATTAACACGAGTAGTAAAAGTATAGCTAGTAACAATAATAGTCGTCATCTTCCTCGTCCGATCGTCGTCGTCGCAGTAGAAGTAATAGTTGAAGAAGAAGAAGAAGAAGGAGAAGAAGAAGGAGGAGGAGGAGGAGGAGAAGAAGAAGAAGAAGATAAAGATGATGATGATGATGTTGTAGATCAAGTACTTGTATTAGTAAATAGTAGCAGTAGTATTAGGAGTAGAAAGCCTAGCAGTAGTTTAGTAGTAATGGTGGTGTTGATAGTAGTATGGAAGTTATTGTAGAAGCAGCCGTATTAATATTACGAGAAGAAGTAGTAGTATAGTAGTGGTGGTGGTGGTGGTGGTGGTGGTGGTGGTGGTGGCGGCGGCGGCGGCGTTAGAAAGAGTGATAGTAGTGATATTAGAAATAGCGTTTATCTAAAAGTAGTAGTAGTAGTAGTATTAGTAGAAGTAGTAGTAGTTTAAGAGTAGTAGTAAAAGAGAAGTAGTTGTAGTAGTAGAAGTAGTAGTATCAGCAGTCGAAAAAGTTGTCTACATAATAGGCCTGTTAAATTGGAGTCATTAAAGCACAACATTTTATTTATCAGTATGTACGTCGTTAGGGTATGCCTAAAATTTACTTAATAATATCTCGTCCTATCATGACTTTCATTTACCACAATGTTTTTACTATACTCACGATCTATGTGAAAACAATCTGCTCCAAAATGATTCACCTATCTCCCCGTCCTGTGAATCTCTGTACTGCCAGTCTGACATTGTTACTCTTGCGAATCAAGATGTTCTTTTCTTGAGATGTGGTCCTTTCTTATAGTTGTTAAGTTCGTTGATAGATGGAAAATATTCACACACAATATAATCCTTCAATGCTACGCCGCGGACTGTTGTTATTCGGTACATTTTCCGACCTGAAAGTGCAACAGATAGATTGATTGCCAGTGTAAGAACACAATAGAGCTACGTGGAAACAATGATGTTAATTTCATTATTTGATATTCTATTCTTATCAAAAACAAAAGAACACATAAGAAAAATGTATTCCTTCTTTTCATGATCATCATGACCGTGTGATCATCAAGTGATCTGAGATGCACTTCTTTCACAGAAACACTTGGAATATTTGTTTGAGATTTGCCTAATATTGGCATGCAACTTTGTTCTGGATAAAAGAATATTTCGTCTATTGAGAGTGCGGAGGATGTTAGCTATGTTCTTTGACACAGAATTAATGCTCTTCCGGCTTTTAACATAATTGATAAATAGTAAGCATGTTGCTTGAAGTGGCCATCTTTAGATTTTCATTTTTACAGGCTTTTAATGTTCAATAGCGAGGGTAACAGCAACAACAAAAATATTTTTTTTTTTTAAGCATTATAATATATATAAATTTTATAAAGAAACTATAAGATTTTAAAAATTAACTCTTACCATTTCTCAACCAAAAACGTATAAGCCGTCAGATCCAAATTTGTACAGGATATTGGTCCACTATCGTCGAACCATCTCATAAAATAGTTCATATTTTGATCGCCGCAGTTAGGAATCTCAGTCAAGAAATAATATTCTATGTTCACGTTGTTTATCCTCAGCAGCAAAACATGATTTTTATTCTCAAATTCCGTTCATAAAATGTCCATGAAATCAATGTAAACTTGAGCAGTAAGCCTTATGTGCTATTCCCAACCAACGAATGAAGCTTTGCGAACCATCCGGTTGTACCGCAGAAATCTCCAAATATGCGGGTATAGAACTGTAATACTGTTTCATCAATGTCAACTGTAGAGAGCATGCACCTTCAAACACAAACTCAATCATATTTATTGGTCAGTGTTCCATTCAAAATGACCTTGGGGTAAAGTAGACATGGAATCAATTTTTTACACTCTAAACTTCAGGAAATTTTAGATGATAAGCTTGGTACCCTATAATGGCAGGCCAATAACGAGAAATATGTATTTTCCCCTATTTGAAGTAAAATGTAAATTGGCCAAAAAAATAACCAGGGCAGGGGAAATAAAGTTGACCCTAGTTGATTAGCATAGTAGCACGCACATGCTTTAGCAGTCGCGCAAAGCAAACACTCACAAATTATTGTTCAATAAAGATTGTGTACTATTATCTAGATTTATTAGGAATAAATCACTGTCAAAATCATTCCATAAATTGGGGTAAAAATAATTATTCCACCTTTATGACCAACAGTGTTTATATGTGAGAGAGAATTGGTTTCCAAACAAAATAGACAAATAAAATAGGGACAGTTCTAATTTCTAGAGTATGGAGTTTCCATTTCTTTTGTTATATTTCGTTTTAATCTTACGAATATACTTAAAGGAATTCTTATTTTCTTAATTTGTCCAAAATGACCTTGGCCTTATCTTACTCAAATGACCAAAAATTAAATATTTGAATCGTGCAAGTAGATGTCATTAACAAATTGGATAAGTTTTGTAATCCTTGACTAATGGAGAAAGAAAAGTTACAAAAACAAGATAACAAACACCGTGTAAGACGAGGTGGCCGTGAACTGCGGAGATTGGACGGTCATCCCCTTTCCTAACGATTCCGAACGATTCCTAACCATTCCTAACCATTCCTAACGATTCCTAACCTTTCCTAACACTTTCCTAACACTTTCCGAACAATTCCTAACACTTTCCGAACTTCCCTACAAAGTGAGCATGCGCAGAAACTTTTACGACCACCCCGCATCCCGACTGAGATGGTACTTGCACTGAACGTGGTACTTGCACTGAGATCATCGGAGCAGAGCTGGATGTTCAATGACCGCTGGTCTTCGCCTTCAATCACGAACTTCGTAGATATCTAACGATTAAGGTAATTGTCCATATTTAACGTTTATCGACTCAATTTTGTACAAATAATGTTACTGTTTATGAAGTAAGCATGGTGTACGGCGCGGCAGGTGATTCGCCCAGTACCATTGCCGAGCTGCCTCGATCCCCACCTGCACCCCGGGCGCAACGAGAGCTGCTATCGGCAGGTGCCCTGCGCTGACCGCCTATTGAATCGGTATAAACTCGTCAAAAAGTTCAGCAATTCAAGTTTGAGCGTTTATATATTTTGTGTAACTATAATATCCTAGTTGAATTTGGTACCATTGAAAAGCCTGGCTATTCCTCTTTATGTTGATGCCCCTCTTGTAATGATTTTCATAAAATGATGGGATAGATCTAGATCTATATGTGCAGTGCGCAGTACGTCCAATTAATTAGCTAGGCCTACTAATGTTGCATTGTTATTGTGAATTCTCCATTTATAGAGCCGTATATAGGATGGATTATGTTTTAAGTGTTGAGGTGGTGATGTCAGTGGTGTATTCTCATTTTCTTTGGAAGATGAAATTTGTTTTGAATGAAATTGAGGTGGTTATTGTAGCATTCTTCATCTAAAGTCCGAAGAATGACAGAGGCCGAGCATTCAGCTGACCATGCAGCCTGCATCTAGACTTTCTACAGTTTATCAGTATGAAACAAAGGAATGATTGACATATGTCTTCCTACTAGCTAACAAGGTGGTTCTCTTACTTCCTGGCCTGGTATACCTAATCTAAATCCTTGGTGTGTCAATAATAGCAAACTTAGTTTATTTGGTCGTCAACCTAGTCTGGCATGCTTCTAAAGTTGCTTGTCAATCAAGACACTACAGTTATGAATGCAATGTCATTGCAAAGATTTCTTTTCTTCTGTTTAATTTAGACTTTAGAAGATGAAATGTGTTTGAATGATTTTAACTCTGTATGAATACATTTCCTTTTCCAAACAAAAGGAGAAAACAACATTGCACTTCAACATCATTCACAATCCAGCTCCACACAAACAGAGATTTCACTGTTGACATTCACAATAACAATGTATTTAGCAACATTTCTTCACTGATGACTTGGCCCCATATTCAGATCTTTATAGTTTATAGTTTATACTACACATACCATGATTTCATAATCATTACAAATGAGGCCTCGATGTAAAATGAGTTAAAGTACAAGTCCACTCCAAAAATAACCTACTTTCAATAGAAGCAGAATTAACAATCAGGAAAACCAATCAAAAATAAGTTTGAGCAAAATCGGATAACTAATAAGAATAATGTTATTTTTTGGAGTGGACTTGTCCTTTAACAGGCCTTTTCTATTTAAGAATATGGATGAAACATTGCAGGTTTATGAAGGGTACCTCTTGCTTTAATGTTTTTACTTGGAGAAAAATACCTAACTTTTTTTTTTAAAATTTTAAAAAGGATTCAGATTTCTCACTTATTGCCCAAATACTGCTTGTATTGCTAGTTATTGTATGAATACTGCTTGTTATTTTGGATCTTTGTCAGAATGATTTAATAGAATCATAATATTCTAAGCACATGAATAGGAAGCATATATATATGTCACTCTCAAGGTTTTATAATATTGTGTGATTTAAAAAAAAGTCTAAACTCAGAAATTAATTGTCATTTATTTTAAAGGTCAGCTATGAGCAACAGGTTATCATACATGTTTTGAAAGAGTATCAAACAATAGACTGATTGACATATGACTTTTACTAGCTAACAAGGTGGTCCTCTTACTTCCTGGCCTGGTATACCTAATCTAAATCCTTAGTGTGTCAATAATAGCAAACTTAGTTTATTTGGTCGTCAACCTAGTCTGGCATCCTTCTAAAGTTGCTTGTCAATCAAGACACTACAGTTATGAATGCAATTTAATTGCAATAATTATTTTTCTTCTGTTTAATTTAGACTGTAGAAGATGCAATGTGTTTGGATGAGTGATGTTTTTTGTTGCAGTGGAAAACTGACAAACTTTCAATATTCTGTATGAAACTCAAACACAATGATAATCTCACAAGTAGTCAATAAAAGACATTTCCTTTTCCAAACAAAAGGAGAAAACAACATTGCACTTCAACATCATTCACAATCCAGCCTCCACACAAACGGAGATTTCACTGTTGACATTCACAATAACAATGTATTTAGCAACATTTCTTTACTTATAACTTGGCCCCATTTCAGATCTTTATACTACACATACCATAATTTCATAATCATTACAATGTTAAATGTTAAATGAGTTAACAGGCCTTTTCCATTTAAAAATATGGATGAAACATTGTGGGTTTATGAAGGGTATCTCTTGCTTTAATGTTTTTTACTTGGATGAAAATGCTTAACTTTTTATTTTCAAATTAAAAACTATTCAGATTTCTCACTTATTGCCCATTAGTACATGTAATTGTTTGCATGTAATCCCCTGTAATTTCACTATCAGGTATTACATAAGAGCACACCCCCAGTGTTTATTTCAAGCTCCACTTTCCAGTTTATCCCCCCCCCCTTTCTCCCTCTCTCTCTCTCCCCATCTTGCTCATCTCTCCTTTATGTACTTAGGATTCCCCCTGCTAATTACACACAAATCCCTATTCCCCTCTCTCACTTTCTTGTCTCCTCTCTCTTTTGGAATGACCACTGGTAGCATTCCTGATAAGAAATTTGTGATTTATAGGCAAATATAGGCCCATGTGGTACAGCCTCTTTTCCATCTTGCCTTTGTGGAGAGCAGACGTGTTTTTTTTTTGCATTGTACTAGTAACTAGCTCCTTTGTTTTAGGTAAGAGAAAAAACTAACTTTTCACAACTTTAACATTCTACTTTTGTAAAATATAATAAGACTAGGTCAACCAGGCCTTACCAGGGATCAACAGTTACATCTTATACTTTTATGCAGGAGAAGTGTTACTGTAGAGCAATGAGATCTTTTCTTATAAATAGGGAAGAGCTATAGCTTTTGTTCTCTATCTATCTAGCATATTTACTCCATTTATGTAAATATATTTCTGTATCTTGACTGACATTCTGACAACCCTATCTTGTAGGCATATAGAGTACCGAAGCTGTGACATAACAATCTATTCGAATTTCTCACTTTTTTCTTCATTTTCCGAAAGAGCATACAAAACAATGTCCAAATGTTGAAAACCAGTTGAAAATGTTAAGTATTAGCTGAGATATGACCATCTGAATGAATAGATTTCCTAGGAGCTCAGTGTTATATTGGTCTGGTTCAACTGGTTTTTGACATTTTTTTAATCATTATGATTATACCAAGTACCTTGGTTGGTGAATACACTGACAAGAAGGGGGGGGGGTGCTATATGTTAATTAAAAGTTATTGTATGAATACTGCTTGTTATTTTGGATCTTTGTCAGAGTGATTTGATAGAATAATATTATTCTAAGCACATGAATATGAAGCATACGTGTATTTACAGTGCGACCCAGAAAAAATGAAACTGAGAATTATCGATGTTTTATCATAACTTAATCATAACAATTATAAACAATAAATGACACATATTTGTAAAGCTTAGATCCTCCTCTCTCATTTGATGCAACTCATATGATGCATATTTCATGCATGAGTGATTAAAGTTGATACTCTAAGACAATCCCAAATACTGAGATAATTACATAAATAGAAAGCTTTTAACCCCCATAATAACACCAAATGATGTCCACCCGACAAAACAAGTTTAGAATAATGAATTTATTCGAGTAAACTCTACCAAAATATCTAAGTCTGAAACCCGGAAGTGCACGTAGAGTCGGGCCTCTATCCGTGACGTCACGAACGGGAGTCATGGGCTCATTGAGAGTGAATGGCAGTGATATCCCTACGTAAATGCTATCCTGTCAGAGCTTAGATTTGTTGTTGTTAAGGAGTATATTTGATGGATTTTCTGTTTTCATTTGAATGAAGAATAACGAAGCAACATTTTCCAGTCGCTGATTTCTTTTTATATCCTCATATTCACCTATTTGGTAGAGATTTAAGACGAGTTTACTGCTTAGGAATTAAAGTTAAATCGTGCACTTATGAATAGGCGGATGCATTATATTGTCATCAGATGTACATGAGCAGTTTTGTAAAACGAATAGGTCTAGAACTATGATAGTACTTATCATAGATGTGTGTGACTGCCTCAAAAAAGGATACAGTACCAGTTAAACATTTTATGTTGTAAAATAGTGAACGAGATCATGCAAGCACGCTTCCTCTATAATATTTTGGCGAGTGATGCGGCTCTTGCATGAACGTTCGTGGAGCGAGCAGAATCGGAAGGTAAGACCAAGCCGCTGCTCTAGGCGCTGCTTGCTTGTGATGGAACGTACGTGCGCTAGTTATATGTTTATCGGCAATTGCAAGAGAATGAAAGCGACGTTGCCAGATAAGGAAAAACAACTAACAAAGACTTGCTCCTGACTACCGGTGTCAGAATTGGTAGATGAAGGATGTTCAGGGCCAAGGAAGGCGAAAGACATGGGAAAAAGGAAGAAGAAACCATCGGGAGATCGCTGTAGTGTATGGTAATGAACTGTGCATGGGTAGACAGCTACTGTTCACTCCGTGCCTGGGCCGATTTCAACACCAAAACAAAAATTACATGGTGAAAATATCGACTAATAGCACATCGTTGGCATGTATATGTCATAATTTTTAAAAGGGGAATTGATATTAATACTATGAAGTACTAGGGGAAGGTAAAGAATTGTACATAGAATTATGATTTATTAGACTTTTCAGCCTTTGAAACAAAAATATGCAGAAAATTGTATCACTCTGCACACGTTTGCTATGGAACATCCGGGTACGTGAATATACTCTCTCCCGGACGTGAGGTCATAAATAGTAGACCAGCGTCGTGACTGATTTTCTATGCAAAGAGAGGCGGATATTTTAGACATTTCAATTGAGGATTTCGAGTAGACAGAATTTTTGTGTGATATACTAAGTAATTGAAAAACTTAAAAATAACATATACTTGCCGTAGGTATACAAATTAAGGGACATTTATTTGCTTAGAGTATCAACTTTAAAAGCCATTTGAAGGAAGAAAACCAAAAAGTCATTTGGCGGGCGGTATCTGAATGTCTAAGAAAAATTCACATCTCTAGAAATTTCATTTTCTGCCCCTTTCATATGTCACCTCAATCAGGAAAAATGAGCCAGGAATAACAAAGTTCTGTTTGTTTAAAGGGATGCTTGCATTCCCATAATTTTAAAGGTAAACGAAGTCGTTTTCACTGGCAACAACTTAACGTAGCAACAAACGGAATTGACAAAAGACTTAACTCCGTTTTGTTGACGATCAGCCATAGACGAAAGACTTCATGCATTGCTACTTATCGAAACGGCAAAAAAGACTGGCCCAAAATTATTTAAGTGAGAGAATGAATTGAATGTATCAAATGAGATGCATTGCATAAGCTTTTTAAAGAAGCTTCTATATTTCTATGCTAGTATATTTGTCGGTAGCCTTTTTAGCAACTAAACGATGATATTGTGGTGTGGTGTCTTTCATAGCTAGTACAGTGGTCACGATTGATTAGTGCAGCGTGCGTATGTATACAAGTTTTGCGAGTCATAACAGTTCCTCATAACATTTGTGTACACACAGACACGTGTACCATTATTTGATATTTTATATTTGATATGTGTGGCATTATTAAGTTAGTTAGGGATGTTATTTGAATCTGCAAAGACCAAATTAATACCTGAATCCCAATTGTTTTAATATTCAAACATCACATAAGCACTTTGGCGCAAGTCTATTTATGCACTCCCTTAAACAATTCTATCCTGTTCATCCAAGCGTGAACACAAATCAGACACAAATGATTGGGATAAAACACTCTTTCATAAGATATATAATGATTTACTGTCAATAGATGGTTTTTATATTAATTAGCAATTTTTTTGGGTGTAAACTTTTTTTGACTTGCACTGCAGCAGCCAGTTTGTAAGGCAATGAACCTTAAGCCCATCAGCACTAGTTGGGCCAGGAGGGGTTAGACCTCCCTGCATGGTCACTGGCAGGTGCTTATCTCATCAAATCAGCTCTCAATTAACATACAGTCTGTAAGCAAAAAGGGACCATGGGGGGGGGGGGGGCAATGGTCACCGATTAGGCATTGTTTGCTATATAGAGGGCTCAAGCAGTGCAGTGGGGCTTTAAAGTGGAGACATGCCTTTAACATCTCTCTCAAACTAGCATTACTTTGTAAAGTGTGGCTCGAATGCTTGAATGCTGTCACATGAGTGAGAATTCTACATCATTATTGTATTTTTTTTATTTTTTTTTTCATCAGCAATGACGAAGACTGGGAGACCAGATAGTTACTGGGACAATCTCCTGCGACTATATGCTAAAGGGAAGCATCATTTTGGTACAGGCCAAGCACCTGGGAGTAGGAGGTGGAAGAAAGTGAGGA
Organism: Strongylocentrotus droebachiensis; assembly: GCA_035222895.1. NCBI lineage: Eukaryota > Metazoa > Echinodermata > Echinoidea > Camarodonta > Strongylocentrotidae > Strongylocentrotus > Strongylocentrotus droebachiensis. The sequence continues at coordinate 12,637 of JAVYIG010007068.1, forward strand.
AGAGCATTGATGAGTGCCCTCTACACAAGAAGCAGACTGTCAATGTTTTTGGAGCTGCTGTTCCCTGCAAATGTGGTTACCACGAGGTTTGTCATTGATTTCATCATTGATCGAGTTGATTTTGAGATGGGTTGGTGTGGCATTTTATATATCTCATAATTCTCATTTCTGTTATAACTTAGAATGGAAAGTTTTTAGGTGATTCCACAGGAAAGTGGACAAAAAAGAAATAATCGACTCTATTTCAAATTTTATTTAACTTTTCTGGATTTTTGTTGTCTTTGATATTTGATATATATATTTCAAAATATCACATAATGCACATGCATCTACTAGATCCTTGTAGATGAAATCAGCCTACCATTCCTATAAAATAACGAAGTTATAGCACAATAAAGAAGTCAGAGAACATGTTATTAAATTATAACAGAAGTTATCATGGAAATGCCCTATTATGCATTGTAATTTGTTTTTAAAAAATAACTAATTTATGGATAATGCAAACTTCAATAAAAGGCATTTTGGTTAAGTATAGTAATTGTGACATTTTACCTATCACATTTGGTATTTATTTGTTACATGTCTGAAAGGTACACTTCCAAGTATTACTAAATATATAGAAGCTCATTTGTTTCCTAACAACTTCTTTGACTGCATTTGTGCTTATATAATGTGACCTCCAAAATCTACATTGTTATAAGATATAAACGGCAATTCAAATTGTTAACATGAGATATAGAAAAAGTGTTTACAAAGAGTATATTTATTTATACTCAGACTCCACAGAAAAGTCAACAGGCGCCACCACCACCCATGGTCACCAGCGGGGCACCACACATATTCCATCAGGCACCCGAGCCTCTTACCCAGGCCCCACCTGCACACACTGCGGTCAGCCAGCCACCCGCGCCACCCTCGCTACCATCCACTAGCAAACCAATTCCACATGTAGATCACATCAAATGCTCCTTGTGTGCACAAGAGGTGCTGGTCACTGATTACAGCGACCATCTTTCTCTCTACCATGCTCAGACAACCTGTGCTCAGTGTGGCAGAAAATGCCAGGGAGGAGAAGTTGGATTGACACAACACATCGAAGCAACACATGCAGCCCATGCATCCACAAGTGAGTCGATTTATAAATGCAAAACATCAACACGTTTTTAACTTTAGACTAATTTAATGTGATGATTATAAACCTGTTCAAGAGTGTTCGCGAAATTAATTGATCAACCTGTAATCTATAGGGAATGCATGTTATCAAATCGTCTTTAATGGGTTGAAAAGGATCGAGGCTAGATTCTTTTTTTATATTACTACTATATGACTGATAATTTGCAAAGTTTAAATTTACATTTCCCATGGGACCTTTTTGTTAGAGGGGATGGGGGAGCAAAGCCTTCTTAAAGGTATTACAAAGTTTTGGTATGGGGTCATGAATTTGGTTAAAATTAACATATTGGGAGCATATATGCGTTCCTAGAATATTCATTGATCATTGTCGCGGTTGAAATCGAGTCTAAAGTTATGAAATTATAAATAATAAACTCTTTATGTTGTATAGCTCCCTCTCAAGGTCAAGATATTAATTTAGCTATGAAACAATGTTTCTTGACTAAATATTCCTGTTTGGAAATTATATATCACAACTACATATTCTGAGATTTTCATGGTCACAGCTACCATTGCACGGCCATAGGCGCTATTTGAAATTTATCAAAATTTACCGGGAGCGCCGATAAATTGTTATATTCAATTTTTCTCGAAACAGAAGTGTTTTAGGGGCTAATTTTTGTAGTGCTTATAATACATCCACAGGGGCATCCAAATATATCAAAATTGTAAAGATTCACTATCCACCCAATTTTCAAAATTTCCCAAAACTTTGTTATTACCTTTAATCATAATAATATTGTTGATAATATAATTATAAGGATATAATGTCAAATGTAATGCTAATTTTTTTTCTTCTCTATAACTATACCATCACCATGCAGGGATAGCCAGACGAGCTCAGCAGCCATCACACACCGTCAGTCGGGCACCAGGTGCGGAGTCGCTCCCCCCTTCCGCCCCACACACCGTCAGTCGTGCACCAGGTGCGAAGTCGCTCCCCCGATCCGTCCCACACACCGTCAGTCGGGCACCAGATGACGAGTCGCTCCCCCGATCCGCCCCACTCAGCATCAGTCGTGCACCAGGTGCGAAGTCGCTCCCCCGATCCGTCCCACACACCGTCAGTCGGGCACCAGATGACGAGTCGCTCCCCCGATCCGCCCCACTCAGCGTCGGTCGTGCACCAGGTGCTAAGTCGCTCCGCCGATCCGTCCCACACACCGTCAGTCGGGCACCGGATGACGAGTCGCTCCCTCGATCCGCCCCACTCAGCGTCAGTCAGGCACCAGGTGCGGAGTCGCTCCCTCGATCTGCCCCACCCACCGTCGGTCCTGCAGAGCCACTTCCTCGGGCACGACCTGACCTGAAAAGTTTCCTACCAGCACAGTTCAGGAGGGAGATTTTGGAGGCCGACCAGGACTGGATTGCTCACATAATATATGATGATCAAGGACAGCTGAGGGAGACCTTTCCTCAGAATTGGTTTTTCCCCCCTGCTCCCCCAAAACCAACAGTGTCCCCTCCTAACCCAGGGAGCTACTTTAGGAGAAGATTGTTTGTGTGGGCTCCCATGAGAATGTGGGGCATCCCATTGAAGTGCCCTACATGCGCCGTGAAGATGAATCACTCGGGGATCTACCCTAAGGTTAGGGAAGTGGTGGACATCGACTCACGTTATTACCTGGTGGGAGGAGAGTACCCACGATGTAGTCGATGTAAGCTGCCTCTGTGTCCTTGGAACGAGGACATTATCAGGCAGCTTGATCCAAGCCACAGGCAAGTGTTCCCAGCCATCCTGACAGCGCACCTGGCCCTGGACAGGAAATGCGTTACGTTATTGAAGCCACGAACCGAAGGGAACAGCTCCAGCTACTGCCAGCAGGCCTTGGAGGAAATACACAGCGAGGAGTGGGGGCGGAGAGTTGTCAGCTATCTAGCTGCTTGTGATCTTCACAAGAAAGGGGCAACTCTCACCCGGGCTACTGGACATCAGTACGAGCCACCACTACCATACACTCCCGTCCCTTTGGCACAGTGGTTCCAGACTGTGCACACAAATCACATCCTTGGCCATCTTCAAGAGCACAGAGGGGTTATAACATCAACCTATGGTCGAATCCTCAAGATAGATTCTACCAAAAAGGTAAATCATTTTATATGCATAGAAGATAGATGAATGCAAGAAATAATCTAAATCACTCTACCATCAGTTTTCAGTAAACATTAATCAATAACAGCAGTTTTATGAGCTGGTGTCTGTATTGCATTTTGTTGGAAATGAAAAATAAAAATGAAATGAAAAAAAAGAAATGAAATACAAACATGAAACTTAATTGGTATGCACAATAACATTAATGATAACATTATCAGTGTTACAATGAACATGTCAAGCTAATGTGGGAATAGTGTGATCTTAGTGGTGTCATTTTCGTATGGATATTCTGAGCTCACTTTCTGCATACAATATTTACAGGTTCATATTTGGTTCATGAATTAATCATTTCAGATCACAAAGAAACTTGCTGGTGATGTAGCCCACACTGCCAGCTGGATGACAAATGTCGGAAATGACATGGGGCAGGTACTCAACTCAGTGTTGACAACTGGCGAGGGTTCTGGCCTTGATGAAATGTGCCAGGGTATTGTGCATAGATACCAGGATGCTAACGTGCCTCAGCCGCAAATTATCTATGTGGACAGAGACTGTTGCAGTATATCAGGTAAGAAAAGAATATGAAATTACTTGTCAGGAAGTTCTTGGCAGAAAGTTGTTTTTTAATAGTTAATACACTTGCAAAGATGAGTGAAAAGGTAGGAACTTTCAAATAACTTTTATCTTAAGTCTCGATAGGTCGACGACTGATATCAGAGAGTTTTCAAAATACTTCCCTACCCCTGAAAATAGTACTGCAATTCAAGTTCGCATGTTCATATCTTTCTTGTCACAATATTCTTACATGAATTTGGTATTGAAAAACCTGTTTATTCCCCTTGATGCCCCATTTGAAATGATTATGTGATCAGGGAATGTGCAAACTGGATTAGACCTCTTTTCTTTGTTTTACTCTCTTTCATAAACAACCTCTATTCATGAACATTTCTTTTCAAATAACAATATCAGTGCATATAGCTTTAAAAAAAAAAAAAATGTTTGTTTCTGCTTTATTAGAAGCAGGCTCTGAAGTAGGTACTATATAAATTATTTTTTGTTATAATTATTAGTATTGTTATTATTATTTATTTATTGATAATACTTCTACTATTATTATTACAATTATTATTAATATTATTTCATCATAATCATCATCACCATGACCAGAAAATTACCAGTCATCATAACATGCTTCAAACAATCTTTATTTATAATCTTAAAATAAATATGAATTCAAATAAAATGTACACTTATTTCTCACTGCTTTACAGGCAAGCTTCATGTCCTTACACTGTTTCGTCAGTGGACCTGTGCAGTGAGGTTGGACATCTTCCACTTTATGAGAAGATTCGTTGCAGGCCTCACCACGGAGCACCATCCTCTCTTTGGCACCTTTCTCTCCAAGCTGTCCAGCTGCATCTTTGAGTGGGACGCTAGGGATGTCGGCAAGCTCAGGGAAGCGAAGAGGAGGGAGCTGAAGAAGAGAGGTGGTCGCGAGCCCACAGAGGCACAGGTCTCAGCTGCTATTACAAGCAGTGAGCTGGCCAAGCACTGTAGGAGGAGGACGCGTGGGGTGGAGGAGAGTAGGCAGATGATCCAGGGGCTACTCGACTCCATGTGGCACCTTACTGACACGCTAGGGGTACCCTTCATCAACAAGGAGTGTATGGCCAAAGTGTGGGAGGTGCAGCAGAAGCATCTGGCTTGCATCCAGGATCCTCCAGGGGTGGAACTTTACACCAAAGTTGGCCATGTGGTGAAGGGTGGCAAGGAGCTGGATGTGCTCAAGTGTGGTAGAGGCTCATCATCTTTGGAGAGCTTCCATCGCCACCAGTGTAGTTTCATTCCTGGTAAGTTGAAATCATTCTTAATATATAATTAACATGGTGATAATCTTTCTTTGCTCTCGCAATACTCATATTGCCTCAATATTCCTATTGCATGCTTATAACCATATTGTGGCTGGCAACCAACTTCCTCCATCCTTCAGTTGACTGCCTTTCTCAAATTTTCACTGAGCATCAAGCCTGCAAATTCAATATTTTTCTGCTTGCCTTCTATCCATCCTTGTAGCACCATCTTAGAACGTCCTGATCCACAGACATGCATACCCATACTCTATACAGTATGTTTTTTATATTTCCATTGCCACGCATTAATCATAAATCCTTTAAATAAATACCTTAGGTAAGTGGTTGGTATACAAAATAACTACCAGTCTTTTTCTTTTCAAGGTTGGAGGTGCAACGCTGTGCATACGCAGATGTACATGTTGGAGGGTGGGTCGCGATGGGACATCGACAGAGCCCGAGAAGCTGTGGACTTGGGTGTTGGACGAAGGACTAGGCTGTATGATGTGCACTTGATGAGCAACATCAACAGCATGAGCCAGAGGATCCTCGGCTATGAGATTCTTCCCCAGTTCAAGGCACCGGGAAAACCTACCAGTAAGATCAACTCCATAATGTTTTTTTGTTGGAAATATTTGACTTAAAAATTGTAGGAAATATCAATATGTTTTTATAATAAGCAGTTACTATATCTGTTTGAACTTTAATACTTGTTCATGCATCTGCAACAGAGAGGAAGGAAGCATTATCTGTGGGGTGTTGTACTTATCCGTTCCTCCCGAACTTGTGATTACTTTATCTCAAGGGCCCATTGACAGATTACAATGCATCAAACATTTCTTTAAGGAGCCAATAAACTTATCAGATTTAGGGGTCATGAGGTCAAAGGTCACAGGGCTCATTTTGTAGCAGTTATCTCCAGAAATCAGTTGAGGGCTGTTCATTGCATACATGTAGTTGGTTTTCAGGACTTATTGATTTTGCTATAACATGTATTCTCCTTAACCCTAGCCCAAGTGCTTTTCGGGACCAGTCCTGAATGAGTTATAACTGATTTTATGTTGTAGGAAAGTTCCAAAGTGAATTCTTTAAGTATAAGTCAAAAAAACTTAGTAAGGGCCAATATATCGCCTGTAATTTGCTAGGAGAATACATTTCAATTTTCAAAAGTGAAGAGTTCATATGTAAAAATCGATAAAACCAATTTCACCAATTCAAGGGAATTGTAAATTGGCCGGAAAACAATGGCAATAGTAAGTAAATGTGCAATACTTTGAATCATGTCTTCAAAAATATTTCTTGAAATGCAATGAAAATCATTTAAAAGACATGTTTGCTGTTATACGAAGCTACCTTTATCTTAAAAAATTAGGAAATGATTTTTTATCGGTTTTTGCATATAAATTCTTCTAGTATTCAATGCAACAATTATAAGAGTGGACTTTCATTTAATTGTTGTTCTTCCTCCACATCATGCTTAAACGATTAGATGCAGCCATTTTAGGAGAAATGTTGAAACGTTTTGACTTCTATATTCCTTACCGACTTTCCTAAAACTGTATTTGAATTACTGCTCAAACATATAGGCCCGAATTCACAAAGGAGGTTTGAGCTCAAACCTTGGTTTATGTACGTCATATGACGCGTTTTACGTGTTTTTTACAAACCTGGTTTGTAAAGAACAAAAGGAGGTTTGGCGAAACAAAAGGAGGTTTGAGCTCAAACCTTGGTCTGAGCTCAAACCTTGCTTTGTGAATTCGGACCATTGAGTATTTAAACATTTTCTTGTTTCGAATAGAAATCATGCTATCACTATAAATGAATTGTGTTCATGCAATGATATTTTGCAGATGAGAAAATCGCTGTGGAATACATGCTAGCCCAGTCTGGAAGAGGGGACCTGCTTGCTCCAATCCTTAGCACTGAAATTGGGGCCAGTTTGCCAGATATCCAGCCAGAAGATATCGAGATGGATGATGTCTTGGATGTTACTGTGTGTGATGCCCTTGATGTGAATATGAATATCCAGCAAATATCTATTCAGGTTCCACAGCACCAGGAAGAAACATCGATCGTCACGGCTAGGTCTCTTCTGGCAAACCAGCCAGCCCTCGCCACCGAACCAGCCCGACTTGCCACCTCAACCAGACAGGCTCGTCATGCCACCCCAACCAGACCAACCCGTCTTGCCACTCCAACCAGACCAACCCGTCTTGCCACCCCAACCAGATCAACCCGTCTTGCCACCTCAACCGAGCCACTCTCGCCTTCACCGCCTCCGTCTTCCCTGCAGTCTTCCCCACATCCTTCGCCTTCACTGTCGGACTTCCCAACCTCGGCCAGACCATCCCGTCTTTCCACCTCAGCCAGACAAAGCCGTCTTGCCACCCCAACCAGACCAACCCGTCTTGCCACCCCAACCAGATCAACCCGTCTTGCCACCTCAACCGAGCCACTTTCGCCTTCACCACCTCCGTCTTCCCCACATTCTTCCCCACAGCCTTCGCCAAAACAGGTAAGGAACTGATACCTATCCTTTCTTTAGTTCCTTCTACATTTACACATATTTTATGTATTAAAAAGAGTGAGAGGTATTGTTATTTTAGGCTGTCTATGCCCATGCCAATATGTCCTGTTCATCCCTGTATCATTTGGTAAACAATTCTCATCAAACCAGCTACACCAAGGAATAATAATTTGGATTCATAAGGTCCAAGTCCACAGAATTCATTTTATATGAAATTCTGTGTGAGTGAAACAAATGATCAGTTTGAATTAACATAAGACATTTCTTCGTGGCGTGCGACAACCCTATGCTTAATTGAATTTTTCTTGAGTTACGTTGTAGGTTTAGCTTACCAATTATATCCATTTTGTCACAAGGCATGTAGAATGGTGCATATCTATAACTTCTTATTAGCTCACTTTGATTGATATTAGTTGTGCGGTGTATGACTATATTTTAGACAAAGTTATATACCGGTATCCCCCATCCTATTATATATTTTCAAAGGATGCACGCTATGACAATAGAGGGCAACCTGGCTGGGAGGCAGTAGACAACCTGGCTGCGTATCTGGTGGGTCTGAACAGAACTATAACGGCACTTTCTGCGGCAGAGATCGTGGAGATAAAGAGGCTATACACCCTCCTGGATGATGCAGATAAGGCCCCCATGGAGTATTCTTTGAAATCGAAGAAACGTACCCTTCTCGGGCCATGGAGAGCATCGCGGAAGCGGAGTGGTTCTGTACCTGGACAGCAGGCTGCTGAAAGGTGATTTAGTACTCTTTAAATTCGTAAAAGGAAGCCGAACACCGGCATTTCTGATACTGATAAGTGCATAATTCCTGTCACTTCTAGTTTTCCTTCGGGTATCACATATAATGAAAATATACATTTTATTAATACCTATATCATCTTTTTTGACTGCCATGTTTTCACAATGAACCACCTGAAACATCATCTGAACGTGCACAAAGAAGAACAGGTTACGTATAACCCCTGTCATTGAATCTTCTGCTACGTCATGTAACCTGCTTTTGTAAGTGACGTTACATTCAATACTGTTGGAAAACATTGCAGCCTCCAATGGTGAGTCCAAACAGATGAAAGAGCATTCTCTCAAAGACATTGATTATTTCCATTATTAGTGACTTCTATTATAAAGTGATACCCGAGAGGAAATGTATGAATAGAAGTGACAGGAATAGGCACATATCAGAAACAGTAAGCAACTACTGTATGTCAGCATTTGACTTCTTGGCATAGATCGTCAAGCTGGTTTCTTATATTTGTGGGAGGAGGGGGTGATTTATTCATTCATGCCACCTACTTGGGGCCTCCTCCTGTAAAAACAGATTTGAGCATATTTACTCCAGTATACTCCTTGTTTAATAAAGTATAATCTGCTTATAGTTTATATTTTATTTATAGCTATAGTACCAGTGCGTTTCAGTCAGAGGTGGGAAGATTGCTGTAAAAATTACAGCACAATTTATTAGATACATAAATGAATGAGTGATTATTCCTCTAAGTGATCCATTAATTTTGTCCAATTCAACCAAACTCACTTTGACCTTTCACAATTGTCTTGAACCTTGTTGTTTAGTGGTAACCAAAGAATGAAATTGGTTTAGATTTTTCAAATCAATTATGGAGATATTTTTGCTCAGTGGGCAGTAGGTTATGAAATCTGTCAGCAGTTTCTATTTGTTCACTATGTAACTAACAATTTTACAAGCATTGCTTTTTAGTGGACCCCTCTGTTTCCTATGTATTCCTTAATTGTTGTAAATGATTATAATTGATATTTGATGTTCTTGGGGAAACAGAAATAAATTAATTGAATTAAACTGTTTTTTCTTCTATATTGTTCAGAAGTACAGTATCTTGAAATTATATTGGTTTATGATTTAATTCTCAAATATAATTTTTTTTTGGAAAATTAGCTACTACTGGATCACTTGAAACCATTTCTGTTGGTATGTTCTTAATAATGTCAATGTTACATCCCTAGCACCGGGGTATAGTTTGTATAGCACAATCAAGATGAAGAATGGAGTATGGTCTATAGTGTGTTAAAAGGTACTAGTATTTGATCTTATCTCTAGGTTATTCCATTCAGCCTAGTGGGGTCTATAACTTTCATTTTTAATTGAGAGGGTTAGGCCGGGTAGGGATCGATTGTAAGCTTAATCTGTATAGACTTTCATTGGATGCAAATAGGGGTCTATCTTTATACATGATTGATTAGTGCACATTTGCTTTAGTTCTTTATGTATAATTATGCATTTAATTTCTGATTATTTTTTCAGGTTGTACTTGTCAGGGGGAGTAGCAGCTGAAAGGCCTGACTCGAACAGAGTGTCCGAGTGCATTTGCCTGCGCCTGTTTAAAGAGTACACTCTGACGAGAAACCGGCCAAAGGACATCTTAGGAAAGACCCTCCCCATCCCCCAGGCCATTGTCCATTCTTACACACATATCAAGCAGCTGGTGGAAGACGGCCCACAGGAGCTTCTACGTACGGACCTGGTGCTGGTCACACTGAACAACACCACGGTCAGCAACTGGTGAGCAATACACATTTCTTAATGATAATAGAATTATAAGATTATAAGAAACTAAATATACCCTACCCATATAGAGAAAAATTGGCAATATGAATGCCTTGATTATAGAGCAGGAAAAAAAGGGCAAAGCGAGAGGTGAATTGTACTACATATGCAGTCAAGTGAACTATGTTCCATAAATGCTTACTTGCTTTTCCACCTCTATGTGGCTTTTTTGATAGTATCATATTTTAAAATCCAACATTACAATATGCAAATCTATGACAGTAAACTTGTACAAAGCTATGCAAATAAATACAAACCAGATGAATTGCATTTGAAAGCTATCCAGACTCATCTCAACTGGAGGACAGGATCACTATCAATTTTCTTTGTCTATGTGATTTGCATTGGGGAAGAAACAAATGTAAAAGTGAAATTGTAGATGAAAACTGAATGATGGATCCACTTGAAGGATAGATATGATATAAAATAAAATATATATTTATTTTCTAAGAATATTACTTGTAATATATTTCGTTTGAAGTGAAAGTGAAGTGAAAGTTTGGAGACAAAGAGAGGTGTATGTAAATACCTATTTCCTGACAAGGCTCATCAAAACAGAATTTGAGTGGAGTAGACGCATTACAGTTAAACAGATTTATGACTAAATCACGATTTAGAAACTTTCATAGAACCTGTGCATGATGACTATAATTGAATATGTCAATAATTTTATTTTTATTAGATGATTTGAAGAAGAAAAAAAAAAAATTCTACAAGCAACCCTTCTGTTTTACAATATGTCAATAATTGAATTTGTGCATTCTGTTTATTTTTTAGGCTGAAGAAGCGAAAGGAAAAGACACAAACTTCAACGCTGCTGCAGGGTGTCACCCTGCCAGACACTGTTTCCCTGGCAGTGGACCCACTACCCCTTCCACGGCAGCGACCCAGTGAGCCATTGAGACATGAAGCCCCGATGGAGTTTGATGAACCCCCAAACAGGGAAGGCCAAACTGCAGTACGACCTAGAAAAAAGAAGCGGCGAACAGGAATGGAGGATACACCCTCTTCCTCATCTTCAACCATGCCCTTTCCTCCGACCATGATGCCCCCTCCTTTCCCACCAATCCCCTCCCGCCAAACTACAGGTGCCTGGCCAGGTATGCAGCCTGGTCAGTTCAGCTGGTACGGACCTCAGCCATGGCCTGTTTCTTCTCCCCATCTTCAGGAGGAACAGGAAGCTCCTTCCCCATCAAGCCAGATGCCACAATCCCGGCAGAGAAGTTGGAGGAGAGAGAAGGCTCTCAAGGAGGATGAGGAGAGAGTGGCGAGGGGTGAGGCACCAAAAAAAAGATATTCCAAACGTAAAGAATGGTATACCTGTTCTCAGTGCCAAGAGCCTAAAACCAAAGATACTGGTCACACCCAATATAAGGGTAAGTGGTACTGCCCCGCCTCGGGACAGAGTCTTGACGAGTGGAGGAGTTCACTAAAGAAATAGATCTTCTTTCCTCTCCCTCTTCTGTTTTTAGGGAATTATTCACCTAAAATAAAGGAAATAGAAAGTGGTTTCTTTTCTACCTTGTCTTGTAGCAACACCTGTTGAAACCGGTACCAGAATTGGTGAGCCACTATATTTACAAGGTGAATTATAGGTACGGTAGTTGTTCAATATTGCACAGTTCCCATAGAAAGAACATGTGGACTATATATACAAAGCAATGTCGCTTTTTATGCCTCCGTTACGAAGTAGCCGGAGGCATTATGTTTTTCGGGTTGTCCGTCCGTATGTACGTACGTACGTACGTACGTCCCGTTCTCGTGATCGCGTTATCTGAAGAACCGACTGATGGGTTCCTGCCAAACTTTGGTCATGTATGTATCATGCAGAGCCAATGAATTGATTAGATTTTGGGGTCACAAGGTCAAAGTTCAAAGGTCACAGGGCTCATTATGTATGTAAAAACAGCTTGTGATCGCGTTATCTGAAGAACCGATTGATGGATTCCTGCCAAGATCATGTATGTATCTTGCAGAGCCAATGAACTGAGTAGATTCTGGGGTCATGAGGTCAAATGTCAAAGGTCATGGGGCTCATTATGTATGCAAAAATAGCTTGTGAACGTATTCTCATTAGAACTGACTCATGGATTACTATCAAACTCAGGACATGTGTGTATCTTGCAGAGCCAATGAACTGATTAGATTTTAGGGTCATGAGGTCAAAGATCAAAGGGTCATACATGTATATGAAAAAAAGCTTGTAGTCACGATATTCTGAGAACCTGTTAATGGTTTACAATCGAAGTTGAATTTTAAAAATTGCTTCTGTTTTGGTTGGTATAATCGCCCAATGGCATCATTTTCGACTGCGCGCAGTCGAAGGTCCATCTAGTTTGCGGATGAATTAAGTAAGGGAGACGAAACTTATATTGCAATAAAGTAATAATGCCTTTTTAATAGAAACGAGTAGAAAATTGAGCGAAGAAGTAAGGCGTTACTTACGATGAAGCTGAATTAGCCTTGATAAAGACTCTCTCTAAAAAACGTGTGCTCTATAAGAACAGCTTAGGAGGAGTGATGAAAATAGTTGGGGCAATTAAAAGCAAGTTTAATAGGCATGTATATGCTATACCAGTACATTTGGTGTTTGCAAATCCCAACACATAAGGTGTGGAATGTGCTTGCCAGAATAACTCCACATCCCAATACAATATGGTTTAAATGTGTTTGACAGTAGTATATGTGACACACTAATAATGTTACAGGTGTCACTATAGAATAGATGATAAAGCTAGGCAAGACTTCTAGCCGCACAAAAAAGTCAAAACAATGATATTTACAAATGTTAAGTTCTTCTAAGGTCAATTTCTTCTCCTCCATTTATTTCATTTTTACTTCTCTTTTTATCCTTCTCTCTGTTTCTTTTTTCTTCACCTCTCTTTCTCTCTCTCTCTCTTTCTTTTCTTCTTCTCTTTCTCTTTTTTTCTATTTCTCTTTTCTTCTTCTCTTTCTCTTTTCTTCTTCTCTTTCTCTTCTCTTTTTCTTATTCTTTTTCCTCCCAATGCTCGTCTCTCCTTTTCCTTCTTCTTCCTCTCTTCTTTTCTTCTCCTTCTGCTTCCTATCTTTCCTTTTGTTCCTGTTTCTTTATTATGCTTAATTCATCATTCATACTTATTCAATAGCTTCTGTATGAATGTAGAGTTCAGATAAGATTAGTTTGTTTTCTCTTTGTTGTTAATTATGCATCAGTCACATATATTGTTTCTAATTTGTGTATATTCACTACCCTTTTATGTTACATCGTCTGTTTAGAGTCACAATGGCATTGATCCATATTACTTTGACATGGAGTTAACGCCCTTGTGACCCCAAACAGACGACATGTGAAACATGTCCGTTAATATTTTTGTTCAGTGTGTATCACTTATTAAAGGGACTTGGTAACATTGTAAAGATGTGAGAAAATGGTGCTAAGGTAGTGACTTCAATGCTAGATGTACAATTAAAGATAATTTGAAAGTTTGAGTTAAATCAGACCTTTAATAACGAAAAACTTTGAGACAAACTGATCTAATCGATTCCTTAATTCTCCCAACTATATTATTACAATTTAATTAATTTTGTTAAAGGCCTTGGATTTTTTGTCTTCTCTTTTCCACTTTTTTTTTTACTTTGGTTTTATTTTGTGGGTAGTATTTAAACAAGTGTATGTACTATTACTTCATTTGTTAATAATCATGATTGTTAATAAAGTGATATTGAAATCACAGCACATTATCTTCAGATCTGTTTGACCGATTGCAACCAAACTTAGCAAGAATCTTGAATAGGTCATCTTTTGCATACATGAAAGGCACCTGTGGTCATTCCAGTGGTCTGCAGCTTAACTGTTTATCATTTTAAAGGCATTTTTGCAGGTTAAGGGTTTTGGCGGTCAAGATTAGATAACTGTAATTCAATTTTTACTTGACCATTTGTCTTGAAACCTGGTATAAATGATTAGAATATCATCTGTCACATATGCATACCTGTATTAGGTCTATTGTCTGATAATCATGATTTTATGTTTTCTATATATGCTTCTGTTTACTCATTTTCCTTTTTTGATCTTGTTATATTTTGTATATACATGTATGTATATTATATTGTAAAGCGCATTGAAATGGCAATATAAAAGAACAAAAGTATATTATTATGATACATGTAACACATGTAGTGTACATGAAGCTTTAAGACCATATCCAAACTGAAAGATGAAATGGATGAATTATATATCAACGGAAAGCTTATAAGCCAAAGATAACAATAATATAATTATATATATAATTATATGCCATTTTAGTGTCTGCCAGAGGAGTATCAGCTTTATGAAAACTCAAAATCTAAAGCTTTGAAAATCGTAAGTTAATTGTAGACTTGATGACATCATCTTATGTGGAGTATGCATATTCAAAACGACTTTGCATTAATTAAGCACGGCTCATCGCCTCAGCTATATAGGTGAAGTGATGGGGTACCCATGTTATGTCGTCACTGTAACTTCGGCAAAATTGACCCCTGTTGACCTGTAATTTGGAGGGGTTTTAATTTGCTTTTGTGCAATGATTAAAGGGTAAATACTTGTTATTCCTTTATATTTGTATTCTAAATTCATTCAGTTTTCCATTGATATCAAGTTGTATTTTCAACAGTTACAGACTTTGGGGTTTTTGTCAAGGTCTTATACCTTCAGTTAGGAGTGGCCAATAGTGCTGTGGATTGAGAAGTAATTGATAGGCACTTGAACATTTCTGTGAATTTCCATATGTCAAAGGTCAAGGGTCAACAAACTGCTTAATTTTGAATATTACAGGTTTAACTTCAGCTAGGAGTTTCCATCAGCGATGTTTGATGAGAATGTTAGCAATGATAGGCACTTTGGCATTTTTAGAAGTAACCAAAGTTTAAGATCAAAGGTGTGTTTAATAATCTACAATGGCCTAGCTGGGGGATGGGAAGGGTCTTTCCAAGGGTATCTTTTGGCCGGTTTTTGGTCAGAGTGCACTCATTGAACAGGAGGAGGAAAATGCACTCTGACACTCTGTACGAGTCTGGCCTTTCTTTATTTTTTCTAATCTTTTGTCAGGGAAGCCCATTCACCAATAAGTAGTGGTCTTCCATGGGGCCCTGAATAAAGAACAGCCTCAAACAAAAGAATAAAAAATTAACTGCATAATAATACATAAAGAATTAAAAAACATGTGCACATAATCATGTATAAAGTTATACCCCTAGTTGACTATAATGTTGCATTTTCAGGTATAACTTCATGTGGGAGTCTATTGGTGATGTTATTTGGTGTTAAAGAGTAATATTAGGCTGTGGAACATTTTGGTGAAGGAACTTACATCAATGTTCAAAGGTCAATGAACTTGCTATCAATTTGCATATTCCAGACAGAAGTTGAGTGTCTAGAGTACCGAAGCTTTGACGTCATAAAAATCAATTTTAAAATTTCTCAATTTTTTCTTCATTTTCCGAAAGCAATATAATATGTTAAGTATTGGCCGAGATATAACCATCTGAATAAAAAGATTTCCCATAGGAACTCAGTGTTATTTGCTCTGGCTCCTAACCATTAGGAGCCAGAGCATATAACACCGAGTTCCCATTGGACATATATCTATTCAGATGGTTATATCTCAGCCAATACTTAACATATTAAAATGTTTTTCGACATTTGGACATTACTTTTGATGCTATTTCGGAAAATGAAGAAAAAAGTGAGAAATTCCAAAAATAGAATTTTGATGACGTCACACTTCACCACTCTATATATCGTATTATTTGGTGAAAACGGTAGATTGTGTGGAATTTGCCTCGTTAGAAGAAGGGTCGGTATATACATTGTATGAGTTTACATTTTCAGTTTTTGTTTATTCTTTATTAAAGAATTTTAAACTTATGATTCTTAAGTTTTGATAACCTACTTCAAGTTTTGATTGACCATTTATTTTATGTTTCGGAGAATTGTTTGTGTGGGTATGTGTGTGTGTGAGCGTATGTGTTTGTTTGTATTACAAAGGAGAAGGAAAAGAAAATGAAAGAAAAGGAAAAGAAAGAAGGAGAAAAAAAAGGTTTTTTGATATTTTATACACATTTGGAGAAATTGAAAACTGAAGGAAAAAAAGTGTGTGCGTGCGTGTGTGCTCCTGTAAAAATATACAACAATTCATTAAAGTGCTGCATCAATGGTTTGTAAAACTAAATATAACAACCACTAGTTCCGAGAATTTTTATAAATGTAACCTAGCTGATCTAAAAGGGGCTGTAAAACATCACCAATATTCTGTTCAATATATATTTACAAACAAATACAAGAGGTAGGTTGAGACAAAAACATTATTTTCCTTGCTTTTAAATTGTTTACAGATTAACCACTTACAGAAAGAAAACGAATAGGTTCATTTCTTAAAAGCAAAAGAAACAAAAAGACAAAAAGAATACTAGTGGGCCTATGTTCATTTCTATATATTAAAATACAAAGTAAAAAAAAGAGAAACAAACAAACACGTTCACTTTTGCAAAAATGCAAAAGAAAATGCCCGTTCGGCATTTAATTGAATTGGATTGAATTGGTTTGGTTTATTGATAAATCACATAAAACAAGCAGCTCGCAGGATGAAAATGTTCAATGTACAAACAAGTTAAAAATATAGAAAGATATAAACATTATACAAAACTAAAATACATATTGTAAGTCATTGTAAGATGAAATCGAAATTGCAAAACAAAGTTATACGTTTAATGTAATAATATACATTCAAGTTGAAAGACCAAGAGGTGGGAAGGAGAGAATGGAGAAGAAAAAAGGAAGTTGTTTGAGCGAAAGAGTTGAGAAAGTATTTAACAATTGCTATACAAACGTTTCTATTACAAATATTGAAATTAAGCATTAAAAAAACCCTGTTGGATGAGATGAAATTAAACCGTAAAAGTCAAAATGACAGTCAAACCATTCATTTTTGCAATCATTTTTTGTTTAAATTGCCCCAGACAATTGGGAAAGTGGGAATCAAGGACCCTCATAAGACGGGAGGGGTGCAAACTAGGGAAAAGTTCAGGTGAAGTTCTTTCATGAAGTCACGAGGTATTAATATAGCTTTTTTCCTCTTTTTTTCGTAACTTTTTCGTAAATTTTTCTCTTCCCCCTCCTTTTCCCCCTTTCTTTCCCCTCTTCTTTTTCCCTTTCCCCTGCCCGGGCAGTCCCTTATGCCCTGGTTCTGGCCGAGTGGTTAAGGCGATGGACTGCTAATCCATTGTGCTCTGCACGCGTGGGTTCGAATCCCATCCTCGTCGATGATTTTTGTTAAAATTCCAATTCCGAAAAACACTACTTACTGTCTCAAGAAAACGATGCATATATAGTACATACTATCGGGGGGGGGGGTAGAAAATCAAGGTTTGATTTAGACACACTGGATGGACCGTATACAAGACCAGGGGATGTTTCACAAGGATCCAAAGTTGGACTTAACAATTATGGAAAGCCGTTAAACTGTTTATTCAAAATCATTCAAATTTTCTATTATCAAAGAGATTTCATGTTCTTGATGTGGAGTTTATGAATAGTTTAAAATACTTTAATTTTTGCTCTTGAATATATTTTAATTTTAACTGAGGCTACAAATGGCTCTCCGAGGTAATTTTGACTTAGGATATTTGTGAAACACCCCCCCCCCCCCCCCCCCTCCCTGTACTGCAGTAGCAGCTCTGTAATAAAAAGCTCGGGAGACCAGATCTTGACTTCAGGAATTTATTGAAGCGTAGTTTATATCTCAGGAAGAAAAAAACAAGTTCTTTATTATTTGTATATCATTCACCACCAACAAGTCAATAAGCTGACTGGACACCATGATCTGTGCTGTAGGTCGAGACATACCTCTCTGCCGACATGCGCCAACAGACACAAGGTGCAGCTAGCTCTCCTGGTTCAGAAGCTAAGACACCAACTAGGCGACTGCACATCAGAAGCAAGCCTATTCTAAGAACCCACTACAATACCCGGCGTCTCTCAGACAACACCCAGACTATGTACTATACACAGTACTCCAGTTACTTGGTACTACAGGTGTTACTGAAACTCCCCTCTACCCCAATTTATCATTGCGACTTTAGTCACAGTTCGTAATGACGTTACCACACCTATCCAAGATGCATTACGACCTCACATCCTAATATACAATATATCAATAATGTAGCGGAGCTACTTCAATTAAGCCATAATTTTTTTATAAACTCATTCACACACAAAAACTTCTAACGACACCCTACTTGTTTCAGTTTATCAAGCAATTATTATTATATTATAGGATGTAGAGATATCAAACATCTTAGGTATCACACACCAAAAAAATAAAAAAATAAAAAAATAAAAAAAATAATAATAACAAATAAATAAATAGCAAAGACGAGACACGAAAGGCATTTTAAATATATATTTTTTGCAAGTTTTAAAATTATCATTATCACAACAGTTCTTCGATTATTATTTTCGTGTATTTTTGAGGGGATTCAAGGCTCAAGTAAATCTACCCATTCAGTGTTTTCTATTGGAAACTAAACAAAATGGTGTAATAATGCTTCTCATCCTATTAGTTGGTTATCAATCTTGCTTCTATATACGTTATTCAATTAGAAAATGTGCTTACCTATTTTCGAATACATTTATTCATTGTTTTTTAAAAAAACACTCAGTTAAATTAAAGAAAATAATGTAAAATATAACATGCGTGGAACGCCACTGCAACACATAACAGCAAATTCATGCAAAAGATTTAAAGTAAATTCGGTCATGCGATTGCATTGTGAAAGAAACAGTGTGGAATCGATCAGAAAAAAATGATCATTTAGCATAATAGGTATTGGTGTGTATTGCGAGGTTCTGGAGTCATCAAAATGATATGAAATTTGGGCCAGTCTTGGTAAAGTAACAAGTACTGCACACAGAAAGATGTATATGTAACTACACAAACATGTGGCATCAAAATCAGGCCTCATTTTTAAGCTGCTACTTGTCATATTTAGAATATAAAGGCATTTGAAGAGCCATGCTTTTCAGGGAACATTTGTTTCTCTCATGTTCTTTCACACTTGCATAATAACAATGAGAACGCTCACAAAAATTATTTTTACCTCCCCCCAGAACTCAACCTTGTACAGAATTCATAAATTTAAACAAAAAATCGGTGTCTTTTGGTAGTTTATAAATACAGTTGTATTAGTAGGTGACTTATTTCAAGTCTCTGCACGGTACGAATAATTATGTACCGACGGAAAGTGTTCTGATGGCTGATACGTTCTTAAGATCTTCACTGATAGATGCTAATGATACTAAACAACAACAATCTTGAAAGTTTCCAGCTGGGCTTTGTCATTGAATCACAATAGTCTCCAACATTGGTCCGGTTCATGAAAACCCTCGAACTCCAAAGGGAATTTCGGCTAAAAAAAATGTTTACACATATTTCTCTCACAAAATCATTATGGTACAATAATCGTCATCTTCTATTCCGTTGTAAACTTTTGTTTAAAGATTTACTCATGTACAGAAAAAGACATTAAGTTATGTTTTAGTATATGAAGCGTATTAGCTTTATTCTTGGTACAGCCCATAAACCATAACGACAGCAAACAGCGATCCGTTACTGTAGTGAACGGTGGTCATCGAGTCCGTACTATCATTCCAAATACATCGACTTCCAAGCTGCACCCCCGGTTTCTCTTTCTTGCTCCCGATATTGACGACGACGACGAACTTGTATCGAGGGTACATCATCGTCTTGAGTTCCTCCATGACGGCTCCGGCGATATCCCGAGACAGGAGACGACACTGCTTCGGGTCATAGTGTTCTTGAGACAGGCGTTCCTCCAGGATGCTCTCTGTGATTTGTTCGATGTTAAGAGTTCGGAACTTTCGAGCAGGTTCCATGCGATAGGATGGTTCGAAGGCAGTAGATGGTCGTGATGCTGGCTCCGCTGGATCTGTCAAGAAGGCATCTTCACTCCCGGCCGCTACGGGTGGCAGCTTGGATTGGTCCGCCATGGCTGGTGGTCTGTCTGTTGCTGTGGATTCGTTGATGGACAAAATAGCACGCTTGGTTCTACACAAGTAACATAGTAGAGAGTCCCGTTAAACTTGATATAGTCTATTCTTTTGATAACGTTAAGAATACTATATCTGGACACAACTTACTCTCAAGGTCAGAAAATGTTAACTTCTCCTCTTCATAACCACTTCAACTTTGGCTCTATGGATCTGTATGCGATGTCGTTGATATTTGTCTACAATACAAATATAAATATCCTCAAGACGGGGCATCACCCAGACATCATAAATTTCAAATCCACACTTTTGCCAGAAGATTCCAATAGAGGCGATGATCTGGCTGCTCGTGTTGACGTTCCGAGACACTCACAGTTTTCGAGTAACTAATAAAAAGGTTGTTTACAGGTCGTCAGAAGATTTCTTCTCCTTTATAGGGTCGTCAAATGTATGTTAGCTCATAATTGTTCTGCAGCATGCACACTGTATCCTCCTTAATCTATAGAGATCCTGATTATCATCGAAAGCTTCATACTAAATGACAGTATATACTTTCGATCTGTATTCTTCTTTATGAAAACCCACCTGTGTCTTATGAGATCTCAAAGAAAATACGTTAGAATGATTTGTTTACGGAGCCCTCTTGTAGGGGGTAATGAATAGGAAACGAGATGAAAAGAAGAGCACAGAATGAGATTGAATGAATAAAACCCTTCTGCAAATATTAGATCGAGTGCCGAGAGAAGTCAACCCATCTTGCGCCCATGGTGATTTGTTCTAGACCGAGGTGGTCTATTGTAATTTAGCTAGAGCAGTGTACGTAGTTCTAAAATAAAAAATGTATTACTGTAGAGCGCTAATTGGACTCCGTTCTTTTATTTTCAACACACTCCATCCGCCTCTTTCTTCAATATGCTCCTATTTATATCTTTAAATGAATAATTCACTTTTTCCCTCTTTTCTGCTTTTGTTCTTCGTATTCCTGTAATTCATATTTTTATTTTCCACTATATTGTATTTGTATTCTATTTTTCTTAGATTCTCTCAAGAATACTGTATCGATACCCCACCGTCACTCAAATTCAACAAGTAACAGCTTTGTCATAATAGTTAGATTATACCTTCACCCGTACGAAGCGGGATCTGCACCCACTCTACTCCCCCCCCCCCCCCCCCCCCCACAAGAATGTTGGCATCCATCATCTAGTATTCCGACAACTACCATCTCATATTCATGCATTTTGGTGATCTCTTTATTATTTTCATTACTTACCTATATATTATTATTTTGATGACGAAATACCTCTTCACTTCGAGAAATGGGAATATTGATATTCGGGCAAGATACATCAGCCTCCACTCGACAATAATTGCGCCCGTCTGCCCTTTCTTTCCCAATCTTGTCTATTGTTCTTATAGCAAATAAAGCGCTCTAATGTGTTTACATGGAGAACAACATTAAACGCGTCGAAATCACGGCTAATAATCAATACAAGGCAACGAAGAATTCATTATTTTTAGAGGGACGTTGCTAATGACAGAATGGCTTAATTGATTGTGGCCCTCTTGTGTGTCGATGTTCGGTGTCTGGACTCCCTTTTATTTGGGTATAGAAAGTTGATTGACAGGTTCCATTAACCCACTTAAATGCAGGGCTTCTAAATTTGCCATTTGAGGAAGTGATCCTGGATAATTATGAAGGGGATGGTGGTGGGCTATATACAGTCACCTATCCTTTTCTTTCTGGCAATGGGGGTTAAAAACAGAATATGAGGGAGTAGATTTTTAGCAGGACAGAACGATAATTTAGTGCGTTAAAATCAGTATATTAATCATGTATTCATTATCTTATCCTATTAGTTCACTGATTCAAATCCCGTGTAGGAATCCAGTCCGTTGCCCAGGGAGATGTTGCAATGGCTTCCAATATTTATATGAAAATAATAAAATTAATTTGTGTAAAATCCCTCTTAGCAATAAGTAATATCTTGGTGACACACATGCAAATAACAAAAAACCTTCTAAATAATTTAAAGGAATAACCATGGCTTTTTATGAATATCATACTCATTCCATATTTCTGGACAGCTACATTGTTTCGCCATTTTTGTGAACTTCGTTATGTTTACTGGGTGACTACGTAATGTAATATTTTCTTATCTAACTTACAGACAAGACATGGTGAGATACACCAGGGAGGTAACTGTCTCACCTCCCTGGATACAATCTCCATTTATAGTGTCTTGCTAACCTGGCTACGTAACCAAGCAAGTCCACATTTCCAAAGCGATACGTTTTCTTTTTCTTTATTCGCACAATAAACAATCTTCTGTTGGTTCTCTCTATTTGTGGAACTTCAGAGTGAGGTAAAAAGTAATCTTGAAAACAAATAGCCACTAGAATGTGTGAGTGTGTGTTTGCGTGTGTCTAATGGGATGAAAGTGAAAAGGTATATTAAAGATATGTGACATAATGAAATAGAGAAAGGAAGAAATAAAAGACATGTTGCGAAACAGAGAGACAGGACCAGGGAAAAAGACGGAGACAAACAGATAGACAAAAAAACATGAACCAGTGGTAGAAGAAAAAATAACTGAACAGCGGTCCGTATCTTGCATGAAATTTTTCACGAAGTTAATGTCTCCACATAAACAAAAACAAATGAAAAGAATGATGATTGAAATAAATACTGTCTTGGTTCAACTTTATTATAACTAAAAACATTTTTTTTTCCAGTTAATTTTAAACATTTGAATGTGTTTTTTAATTATTTTTTTTAAGTAGAAAAATGTCCATCAATTCAATTATCAATGTTTACTTTTGCTGATTGTTTTATTTATTTTTAATTTGAAAATAAACAAATGAGCAAAATTTCTAAAATAAGGAAGAAAATTATTTGGTTGACTCTGTTTTTTCGTAATAAATGGTGATTAATCTTTTGTTGTGGAAAAGGCAAAGTTTCTGTCAGCAACAAGAGACACATTCACATACAAACAAAACCTTGCTGTAGATTGTATGGCCCCACCCCCCACAGAGCGCTCAAATGGAAGATCATAAAGCAATTTGCGTGACCTAATTGCCTTTTTAGAATGTTTCTTTGTTATGAATACTTCAAATCATGTATCTGGGTTTGCCAAAGTGCACTGGCATTGTGTTTCCCTGAACAAAAGAATTAATTAGAGATGAATATCTAACGAGGTTATGCTCCAATAGGCCTTTTTCGTAATGTACCAAATTTAATGCATACGTCTTTGTGAAGTGCCTCAATGCAAATTATTTAATTCACATGATAAGAAATACAATTGTATTTTAATAGACAGAATCCAAACCGCATACATTAAATGTTGTCAGGTAGGACAAACATTATGGCCTGATCTACCTACCAACACTTAATATATGCAGTTTGCATTCTGACTATTGAAATACTATTATTCTTATCAGGTGAATGAAATAATTTGTATTGAGGCATTTCACAAAGACTTATGCATTGAATTTGGTTACATTACGGAAATGGCCTATTGTCAATACAAGTATTTATAAAAATATATTGCCACCTACTCATGCTTAATGAAATCAATTTTGTATATAGGTCGTGTTAGGTGTAGCCTTTAAACAAGGCCACATGTCTGATAGACGCCGAGCGACTAAAAAGAGACTAATCGCGAAAACCTCAGTGAACGCCAGTGCGAATCTAGACTCATCTCAGCCGCTTAGCCAGAGTCACGAGGCCTTGTCAAAAGGCTATGTTAGGTGCGGTTAGTAGGGACTTTTAGATTGAGTGGACGAGAACACGACGAACGCCGACCGATCATGCGTGTAAACGTACTTATAACTGCCCATGTTGACTACAATTAGAAATCTTTTAGATTGCACTCGACGATATACATGCATGCAAGAAGTAACACTATGAACATCACGGACAAAGAAAGAGGACAAAATATACTGTTCCTCATTCTACCCTCAACAAAAGAACATCCCTTCACTGCTATATTGTTAAAATGTGTAGAACAGGTGAATATGCATGTGACACCTGTTCTACACATTTTTACATAATAGCAGGGAAGGGATGTTCCTTTGTCTACCTGAGGAACTGTAAATGTTATGCCCACGCGGCATAGCTAGTACCTTGAGCATGTAAAGGCACTATATAAATATCAATATGTATATATGTACTAGATTTAGGAAAATCAAGGTTGACGCATTCTCGATCGCCGACTGAGACGACGTAACGCATGCCCAGTGCCTTAAAATGACGTCACACGTTGCAGTCAAAGCTGTCGACGTGCAAATCTAAAAGTCCCTAGTGTTTACAAGAACTACACCGATGCGCAGATGTAACACAAGGAAATGGGCGGGAGGCATTGGGGCATTCGTTACACTGAAGGCTGTTGCTCCTATGTAATCGGATTCTTTAATATAAAAATGGAGGTGTTTCTGTTAGTGAAACACCTCACCTTAGTAGTGAGTTGAACGTATGATTTAATGACGTGCTTTCATTTGTTTGCTGGATCCAAATATTGTCCCCAACAATTTGTGTTGCCCTTAATCTGCCACCATTGTA
Organism: Strongylocentrotus droebachiensis; assembly: GCA_035222895.1. Classification (NCBI taxonomy): domain Eukaryota; kingdom Metazoa; phylum Echinodermata; class Echinoidea; order Camarodonta; family Strongylocentrotidae; genus Strongylocentrotus; species Strongylocentrotus droebachiensis. The sequence continues at coordinate 37,463 of JAVYIG010007068.1, forward strand.
AATGTCCTGATATTGCAGTTGCCGTAAGCATGAGAATATAATTGCACTTTTCAGAAAGACAAACGAGTATACAAGTGATAGTAAATTGCTACATTGAGAGAGAGAAAGGGGGAGACAGACAGAGACAGAGAGTTGATAGTAGATTTTATGATCTAAAAGGGTCGCAAAGTAGAAATGACAGGGTGTAAATAACCTTACGCATGCAGTAACCATGACTCTTAGACCCGTAAAACCTGTTTCATAGAAAATATGTTTGGCGACGTGGGTGAATATATAATGCTACGTTATTGCTAATACATTGTCAATGAAGAGCATTCGAACACCCAAGGGCAACACTTAATAAAATGCATTAATTGCAACAACAAAAATAATTTGTCAGGATTTATTTTAGTTCAAGATTGCACATAGAAAATGAATGTAAACAGACCAGTAAAGAAAGCAATATTTTATTGCCAACAATCTTTAGTCAATAACAATTCACATATACTCCTATTATTTCAAATTGATCTATATTCACATCTAGAATATTTGTTTAAACCTAAAATATATAGTAAATTTTATATAAGAATATAAATGATTTAAAAGGTTTCATTTATATGACATTCAAATTCATCAATAAAACAGTCTTAAGACATTTCCAAATCCAAGTATCCAACTCTTTATTCTTGAGTGACGGTGTGACCAGTCATACCAGTCAATACCACTATCAGGGGGGGGGGGGGGTTTAAATTCCTTTTTCATGAAGAATAAAATATGCTTAATGAATTAAAACACCAACTTGAAGCAAATCTCATGTACATTATATTCTTTCCGTTGCATGCGGACTTGCGTAACCAGTTGTTGTATGCTATGTTGTCAAGAATTACCGACACATTGAATTAAAGGCTAACATTTTCGATAGAATATCAAATGTGCCGATACCTTATAGAGTGTAATATGCACACAATATGTAAACATCTAATTTTGATTGGAATGTTGCTCTCCCCGGCAACGGTAATGCGTAAAAGTATTCGCATGGGTCATTTAATACCTCATTAAGATCAGATTATGAAAGGTGTATTGAACATTACGATTGATTTTCTGTATAATTATATAGCAATGTGCACAAGCGTATAAATTCAATCAGCCCGGGGTACCTAAAGGCAATGTATAATTTGGCTTGACTTTCTCCATATTTAAAAAAAATGACTGTTACATTTATAAGTTGACTAAATTGAAATGGAAAAGAGTATGAAGCACAAAGTTTAAATATTCAAGTAATAACATTGAAAGCGTTCAAATCAAATCCTTTGTAATAGATTGGTGTTCGAAACTACTTTTGACAAATCAACTAAAGGCAATCACTATGAACATGACAGACGAAGAAAGCGGACAAAATATACAGTTCCTTAGGTAGACAAAGGAACATCCCTTCACTGCTATTATGTAAAAAGTAAATATGCATGTGACACCTGTTCTACACATTTTTACATAATACCAGACAGTGAAGGGATGTTCCTTTGTTCACCTAAGGAACTGTATATTTTGTCCGCTTTCTTTGTCAGTCATGTTCATAGTGAATTACAATAGCCCTGTCCATTACCGAACAGTGCAATGACCGTAATCCGAAAATTATTTCTATACAATGACATGTATGGGGAAACTGCACAGCCAGCTACAAGCTGCCCCTTCAGATATTGCAGAAAAGAGCTGCTAGATACAGGCGCGGATCTACGGGGGGGGGGGGTTTAGGGGGTTTAAACCCCCCCCCCCCTTGGGCGCCCCCCCAACAAAAAAAAAAAAAAAAAAAAAAAAAAAAGGAAAAAAAAAAAAGAAAAAGAAAAAAGAACGCACGCTGGAGAGAAACCCTTTCAAGTGCAAATATTGTGAGAAGATATTCAACTCATCTGGTAACTTAACCAAACACATGATAACTCTGGATATAACTGTGTATTAAACTGTTACTTGATTTAAAAAGACGTTATCATGCACTGCTTTTTATGGTCTCCATTGTGTTAATAGATGCCAGGAAATCATCACTTACGGGGTTCAAATAAACACCCCAAAAAAAATCGGCTCGCCGCTTCGCGGCTCGTGGACGATGCTCCGCATCGTCATTATTTTGGTCAAACCCCCCCCCCTTAGCAAAAAGCTAGATCCGCCCCTGAGATATATAACTGGTATCTCTGACTATGAAATTGCAAGCGGCAACACATTGATAAAACAACTTTCCTGGCAAACTATTGACCACCGCCGTGATAATGTTCTGGCTATGCTTATGTTCAAATGTATAAGGGGCATTGCTCCACCTCGCTTATCAAGCGAAATCAAACGAAATCAAATGTATTTCGACCGCCATGGCCTTAATACAAGAAATGCAAACTCTTAGGCCCGAATTCACAAAGCAATGTTTGAGCTCAGACCAAGGTTTGAGGTCAAACCTCCTTTTGTTCCGCCAAACCTCCTTTTGTTATTTACAAACCATCAAACCTTGCTTTGTGAATTCGGGCCTTAATGTAGTATTGCTCAAACCCAACGTGACCCCATTCAAACAATCGTTTAAATATGCTGGAGCGGTTAATTGGAATAAGCTTCCCAATAATGTGTCCACTGCCGTTTCTCCTTACTACTACAGCATTGTATAAAATAACTAACTATAATGATTGCTAGCCCTATTATCTAGGAAATTTCATATACTTATGCATATCTTTTTTCCACCTCTTTTCGTTTTCCCCTAATTTTATTTGTCCTACTTGTGTTGTTTCTTTTTTTTTTAACCATTTGTATATACTGTAACTGCTATTTTGTTTGTAACTACTTTTATTGTCAGTTCTTGAATTTGTATTTTCCTTCTTTATGCAGGACCATTATGTAAATCAGCCTGCGAACTAATCAATGTTATCCCGTTAAAAGATGTTTTAATAAAATGAAATAAAATAAATATTGCAATTGCCCTTGAGATGATTTTTCGTAACTAGTTGCGATCATGTGCTAAAGATAACCCAAACCTAAAACACACACTAAAGGCATTTCGAAATGCAATTCTGTCTTGCATAAGATACATTTATGTAAATCATTTGGACACGTCACTGGACTGTCGATCGCAAGGTCCACGGTTCGAGTCCTGCCGCGGCACTAATGTCCTTTGGCAAGACATTGATCTACATTTTCCACACTCAACCCAGGTGATGTAAATGGGTACCTGGCAGGAATTCACTCCTTGAAATGCTAGAGCGCCGTCATGGCAGCCGTGCTAAATCCAGGAAAATGGTCTCCCTCTGCGCCTCAAAATAGTTTACTAGATCGATGGCGCATAACAAATTCTGTATTATAATTATTAAATGTGTCCACATCGTAACATGAAACTAATACTTAACCTCATTCTGATTAGGTACTGCAAACTCCTCAAAAGGGTTACCAATTCATAACAAGCCATATCAGGGCAATGAATCAGCCCAATACCAACTTACCATGGGTGACAGCAAAAGAACTCTTGAAGACAAACGGACTTATCCCCTATGACCATGAAGAGCACAACAGATGTCTGAAGAGGAACATCCAGTCAGAGATCAGGAAAGAATACTGAAATATCTTGCGTCGATATTTGAAGGAGACGAGGATGACAACCAGTACGGGGCCATAAAGATTCTGGAGCTTCATTAAACATAACCGGAGTGAAAATGGTAAAATCTCACATCTCAACTCAGATGGAAGGAAATTAACAAACCCCACTGAGAAAGCTTATGCCCTCAACCACCAATTCCAAGTCGTGTTCACGAAAGAGACTCAAGCCGTACCTGATCGGCTACCTCCCAACTCGCCTTATGAAACCATGCCAGATATCATCACAACGGCGGGTGTAAAAAAGTTGCTTGAAAATCTCAAACCAAGGAAACCCTCCGGTCCTAATGGGATTAACCCACAAGTACTCAAAAAACTGTCAGCTACCATAGCACCTTCCTTGTGTGACATCTTTAGGAAGTCTTACAGCACTGGAGAGATACCAGAAGATTGGAGAAATGCTAATGTAGTACCAGTCTATAAGAAGGAAGACAAAGCAGAACCAAGCAAATACAGACCCATCTCACTAACTTGTATCTCATGTAAACTGATGGAGCATATCTTAGCGAGTAATATCATGACGCATAGAAACCTCTAAGATATCCTGTACCCACTGCAGCATGGTCTCAGGCAAGACAGGTCATGTGAGCTACAGCTGTTAGGACTGGTGAGCGACCTGATGAATAAACTGCAAGATGGCAAACAGACGGACATCCTACTAGTGCTGGACTTTAGCATGGCATTCGACAAGGTTTGCTATCAGCGTCTCATCCAGGAACTCGACTACTATGGAGTGAGAGGACACAACATCCATCGGATCGCCGGCTTTCTGCAGTACAGAAAGCAGCAGGTGCTCCTGGATGGATGTAAATCAGCTCAAGTCAACGTGGAATCCGTTTCCCACTTTTATATAAATCTTCCAATTTTCAATTTAAATTTATTTACAGAAGAATTTCAACGCAAGATTTCCTGTTTAAAGTTAGAATAAAAGATACACCTATTTGTAATTTCTGTGAAAACCATATCCAAACCCTCGTTCCTCTATTACTAAGATATGAATATAAAGTTGCTTTTTTGGAATGATGTATATGATTGGTTGCGGTCCAAAATATAACAAAACAAACTTTTAGTGATATTGAGATTTGTTTTGGGGTTAACACCATCTCATTAACACCATCTTGTTATTTGCAAAATACTTAATATATTCATGCAAACATAAAAATATAAGACCTACATTTGCTCATTTTAAACTTAAACATTGAATCGATACCGCAACACATCTAGCGTATCTTCAATGTCGCAGGAGCTTGGATGGATATCACTCCAACAGCGACGAAAACACCTTCGCCTTGTGATGTTCTACAATATTCACAACCAGCTAGTTCCAATCAACTCAGAGGCACACATCACCAAATCCATCAGACCAACAAGAGCTGTTCACACACAAGGATATCTCCGACCTCAATCCAGGACTCAGCAACACCAGAACTCCTTCTTCCCCAGATATTTGAGGACATGGAACACCCTCCCAGCAAATGTCGTGATAGTCCCATCTGTCGAAGCCTTTCGTCTCCAACTGACGAGAGGCTGCAGCAGCTAGATCCAATGCTGCTTTTACTCGCACTTGTTAATTATTGGCACATGCACCTTATCCTTGTGAGTTGTGACACACACTACACCAAAGTTCTGCAAGAATCTTCGAGATTGAAGGAAGCAGACTACACCAAATAAGAAGAAGAAGAATCCATTTGAAGTCAATATTTAGAAAATGGTTTTGAACAACATTTTACAAGGAGTATTAAAAATTCATTTTTAAATTGTATGTTTAGTGGGTATCCTTTACCTGCATTTTTAACACTCTATGCGATTCCTGTGAATATATACAACTTATTCGCTGTACAGAAAGCCAACTCTCCAGACGAGAATGGCTGTAGATGGTATGATGGAAAGATAGAAGTTACAACTTCATAATCTGAGATAAGAGTCTTTATGTCTTTCATGTCCTTTGAATACTGTTCAATCGTCAGAAGTCCAATGTCATTTGCACTTTCGGACCTTAACCAAGAAATCATGATGGTACCATCTTGACCATTAGCCATCTGTACATGGACACCTTCTCTCTCTGTTGACCATTTTTCTTTTCCCGTCTCATCGATTAGGATAACTTTCGAGGAGCGAACATTTCCGTTTTTGTAGCAAATATCAGCTACCAGCAAATCTTTCGAAGCCATCGCGCGCAACTTCTTGGCTTTGAATCCATCGCAAGGTATTTCCCCCGTTTGTTTTCCTCCTTCTTGTGTGAAAATCTGGATCCTGCTGTTTGCCATGCCATTGTATCCAACATAAACATTGCCCTTGTTGTCCCCGGTTAGTACACTACAGCCGCCATCTTCAATACTCATCGTCTTAAATCTAACATCAAGACATCGGCTATTTGAGTTGTAGAGACGGACATTGTTGTCACTAAAAAGAACCGCGAACCGACCAGGCTTGAAGAAAACCACCCCCTGTATTTTCTCTACACCAGTGAGTATCGTTTCCCTGGATCCACTTGGCGAGTACAAGTGGATGCCTCCGAATCGATCAACGAGGCCTATTCGGTTGTCCTGCGTGGCCGCCATTCCATTTGCGCAATCCTTGGAAGGAAGGTCTATTTCATTCACCTTAAACTTCCACAATCCCACTTCCTTTTCGAGACCATGTTCCACCTTGAAGGTATGGACAGCAGACAGTACAGATACTATGGCACCGTTGGTTGGAATACCTGGGCTTCCCTCAGATGGAAGTGCAGTTTCTATCTTGCACGTCGGACATCTGACCTTGAAGACACACTCTGCTTCTTGAATGGTTAGTCGTTTTACACACTGAAGGCAAAGCGTATGAGAACATGACAATACCTTTGGCTCCTGGAATTCCTTCTGACAAGATGGACATTGAAACTCCTTGGCAATGATCCGACACAGTTCCTCCATGGTAAATAGGCAACAGTTTAAATGGCGGGAACCTTATGATCCAGAAATAAAACTTTGGCCTCGTACAAATGCAGGTTTAGTGTCGAATGTCGTCGTTCATTCAGTGTCTTGGTGTATTATTTCAAATTGTGCATGTCTGTAAATGCTGAAATGAGAGGAAAGGAAACATATAAAATTGCAGCGGTATCCACAACTATTGTGTTAAAACTGTAATTAAATCTTGCCTCGAAGTCTATTGTTTTGTCCATACTAAATATGCGGAAAATTAATATTCACAATTCTAACTGACATCATCTGAATATTAAAAATCATAAATGTCAATTCGTGTCAGACATATTTTGGATAATCGTCATGATCATAGTCTGTGGAATATTTTTGTAAAGGTATTTTGCATTGTTCGTGGCCATCAGCCATGCATTATATATACGCACATCAAATCTAGCTATATAGTTCTTTGTTTACAAGTAACGGTTCGTGAACTTTACCTCTTGTCATACTTACATTATGTGCTCATTAGCAGGTCCAACGATACATCTGTGTACACTCATCTCTCGAGCAACTGTTATGAGCTGACGCAGAATCCAATAGGCCTGTCATGTCGTCCACCAGCAGTAGCTATTGTCTATGAGATAATGTAACGACCTCAAAGCTTTGCCATCCGCCAGAAGAAAAAAAAGCGTTGCGTAATATGTTGCCAACTTGGTGGATTTCTATAGCCTACCATTGCAACATCTCACACTAAATGAAGTTTGTCACAACTGCACTATTGCAATTCATATTGATAACATCACCAGCATCCTCTTAATCAGTCTAATAATTCAAACTAGTTACCTGATTAACAATACTGTACTTTTCAAAATGTCATCTTATGATAAAGAACACTGCTAGTTTGATGAATGTATTTATTCTTCGTAAGTTTAATCGCTTATGTCAGATATCGTCGAGTAGCAAAACGGTTTGTATATTCAAACGATTTTTGAATATCACGATTGCTTTTCGGAGTGGATTCCAGAGAGCCACCACTAAGAACGAATGTCATGTATTCATTCAGCCCTCCAATATAAATGTTCTTTCATATGACCTCTACATCCATGCTTGTTCAAGCTTTATTCCGTAGAATCATACGTTTTGTTTGAGTAACTGTCGTAGAAACTGATTCAACCTCAGAAAAGGATGACCAGGTTGTCCATAGTAACCCTTATATCATGAATGGGTTTTCCCCACCAGGTGACAAATGAAAAAAATCGACACGTACCATCACGTTAACTGTACAATGTGAGTCAAAAAAAAAGTTTTCACCTAGAAAATTGCTAATTATTAAAAAAAAATCATCTATGAACAGTTAATTATTATACATCTTATGAAAGAGTGTTTTATCCTGAATCATTTAGTATCATTTTGTGCCGTATGTGTTCACGCTTGGATGAACAGGAGGCATTGTTTGCGAGAGTGCAAAAATCGACTTGCGCCAAAGTTGCTTATGTGATGTTTGAATAAAACGATTGGGATTTGCGTATTAATTCGGTCTTTGCAGATCCAAATAACATCTCTAACAAAATCAATCATGCCACACATATCAAATATCGAATATCAAATATCCACGAACATGTGTGCGGGCGCATGTGTGTGTATGTGACTTTGCTTCTGCAAAAAGCATGCAATGCATTTCATTTGATACATTCAATTCATTCTCTCGCTCTGCTAATCCCAACATAATACATACTGTATGCATCACTTTGGCGCAAGACGATTTTTGCACTCTCGCAAACAATGCCTCCTGTTTATCCATGCATGAATACCTACCACACAAAAATGATACCAAATGATTTGGGATAAAACACTCTCCCATAATATGTATATCAATTTACTGTTCATAGATGTTTTTTTTTAAAAATAATAAGCAATTTTCTAGGTGTAAATCTTGTTTTGACTCACACGGTATAGTGGAAAGTGCATACTCGTTGACATTCTATAATTATATTTCAAAACAGAATATGAGTTTACCCCCCAAGCCAAGGGAGAGTATGATACTTGTTGTACTTGATGCAAGTAGACTATAAGGAAAATCGATCCATACCCGATCGATATCAAGCTATTTATTTGTTTTTTCGCTCTCAATTGATTAATAGCTTGCAACTAGACTTGTCTGGGTTTGATCTGCGTTTGTATGGAATAATTATGTTTCAGTCAGTTAAAGGTGGTATATCCAATGGAGACTCCTCCCTGAACCAGTATCTTACAGCCGTGATTCATAATAATCAGTCCAACAAAATAAATGATGCTGCTTGTAAGTGTCGGCTTGCATGGGGATGTAGGTATACAGTAGCCTACTGTATAAAATAAATGATCAATAGGCAAACACAATTTTGTGAAAAGCATATGTTCATATTTCATTGAAGTTGTACAAGTATTCTGTTTATTTGTTCCATTCAATACAATACCCTCATACCTTAATTTTTGTCGATTAATTGTTTTAATACAAGTTAAATCTGTAGGTAAAGTATCGAAATTCCAAATTTTTGTTGTACATATATATATATATATATATATATATTTTGTCCCAGAAATTGAAAAATTATGCCGACCGATATTTCGTTCAGTAGAGGTGGGGGGGGGGGGGTAATGTCACTTCTTTTTGTCACCCTTAATCCCCCCAAAAAAAAAATGAGGGGGGGGGGGTTAACCCCCCTTAAAGGGCGTGGAAGATGAAGAGGAATGTTCTTTTTCATTTGTTGTTATCAATCACTGAAAGATTAAAGTGTAACACTTTGCTGGCTGGCATGACATCTACTATATACGCCAGCAACGATGTTATATCTCTGAAAGTTGGTGTGCTGACGGATCCCCTCCTGTAACAAAGCCCTGGACCGCCAATTGAAAAGCTTGTGTTCTGGGGTGTTTTTTCTTCTGTTTTTTTTTCCCTTCATGCATATCTGATTTCCTCTTCATCATCAATGGCCAAGCTCTCCGATAAACCTTAACACGGTCTTATGATAATCAAATAAAGATGAACTTTTTATTGAAATGTTATAAATGTGATGGTGTAATAGTATCATAATAATACATTCCTGATTTCAAACTATTAAAGGTATAGACTAGTTTTGGAAATGTCCCCCTCTCGTTATTTTTTATACAGTGCGTCCTAGAAAAACGAAACCGAGAATTATCGATGTTTTATCATAACTTAATCACAATTATTATTAATATAATTATGACACATATTTGTAAAGCTTGTAGCCTTCTTTCATTTGATGCAACTCATATGATGCATTTTCATGCATAAGTGATTAAAAGCAATTTGAAGGAAGGAAACCAAGAAGTCATTTGGCGGGCGGTATCTAAATTTTGTAGGAAAATTCACATTTCTAGAAAGTTCAGTTTCTGCCCTTTCATTATTATGACACTTCATTCAGGGAAAATGATGAAGGGATAACAAAGTTCTGTTTGTTTAAAGAGATGCTTGCATTTCCATAATTTGATTAAACGAATTCGTTTTCACTGGCTGCCTGCCGTAGCAACAAACGGAATTGACAAAAGACTTAACTCCGTTTCGTTGACAATCAGCCGTATACGAAAGACTTCATGCATTTTTTTTTCTGGGACGCACTGTATATGTGAATGTGTTTTTTGTTTTTTTTAATCTAAGTTGAAAAATTTCCATCATTTTTCAATATTGTAAGAAACCAATTCAATTATCAATGCTTACTTTTACAGACTGTTGTATTGCTTTTTAATTTGAAAATATGATATAAATGAGCAAAATTTTTAAAATAAGGAAGAAAATCATTGGGTTGGGTGTGTATTTTCGTAAAAAATGGTAATTACTCTTTTGTTGTGAAAACAATCCCGAGGCAAAATTCCTGTCAGCAAAAATAGACACATTCACGGACAAACAAAACATTGATGTAGATTGTATAGCCATACCCCCCACAGAACGCTCGCAATTCATTGGAAGATCATAAAGCAATGCGTGTGATCTAATTACATCTTTAGAATGTTTCATTGTTATGAATACTTCAAATTATGTATCTAGGTGTGCATAAGTGCACTGGCATTGTGTTTCCCTAATGAAAAAAATTGATTATAGATGAATATCTAACGAGGTTACACTCTAGTTAATACAAGCATTTAAGCTGTTGCTTTTGAATGTATTTCTGTTAGTGAATCACCCCCACCTTGGAAGTGAGTTGAACGGATGATTAAATAACATGTTTTCATGTTTTCCTGAGACAAGTATTCTCCCTAAAAGTTTTTGTTGCCCTTAGTCTGCCCCCCCCCCCTCCCCACGACCACCACTGTAAAAGTCCTGATATTGCAGTTGCCGTAAGCATGATAATTGCACTTTTCAGAAAGACAAACGAGTATGCGATTGTAAATTGCTACATTGTATACAGAGAGAGATAGAGAGAGAGAGAGAGAGAGAGAGAGGGGGAGACAGATAGACAGGCAGAGTCAGAGAGTTGATAGTATATTTTATAATCTAAAAGGGTTCCAAAGTAGAAATGACTGGTGTGTAAATAACCTTACACATGCAGAAACCATGACTCGTAGACCCGTAAAGCATGTCTCATAGAATGCTTGGCGACGTGGGTGAATGTATAATGCTAAGTTGATAATACAGTGTCAATGAAGAACATTCGAACATCCAAGGACAACACTTAATAAAATGCATTAAAAATACTTTTTCAAGATTTATTTTAGTTCAAGATTGCACATAGAAAATAAGTGTAAATAGACCAGTAAAGAAAGCAATGTTTTATTGCCAAAAATCTTTAGTTAATTACAATTCACATAATATACTCCTATTATTTCTAATTTATCTATATTCACATTTAGAATAGATTTTTAAAGCCTAAAATAATGCAGTAAGTTTCATAAAAGAATATGAATGATTTAAAAGGTTTCATTTAGATGACATCAGTATCTAACTCTTTATTCTTGTGTGACGGTGTGACCAGTCGTGCCAGTCAATACCACTATCGGGGGAGGGGTGGTAAAGAAAATTCATTTTTCATGCAGAATAAAATATGCTTAATGAATTAAAACACCAAAAAAAACTCATGTACATTATATTTCTTTCGTAATACATGAGGACTTGCGTAACCAGTTTATGTATGCTAGGTTGTCAAGAATTACCAACAAATTGAATGAAAGGCTAACATTTTCGATAGAATATCAAATGTGCCGATACCTTATAGAGTGAAATATGCACACAATATGTAAACATCTAATTGTGATTGGAATGTTGCTCTCCCAGGCAGCGCTAATGCTTAAAAGTATTCGTATGGGTCATTTTATTATGAAAGGTGTATTGAACATTACGATTGCTTACGATTGATTATAGAAATGTGTGCAAGCGTTTAAATTCAACTACTATAATACAGTACATCATGATCAGCCCAGGGTACCTAAAGGCAATGTAAAATTTGGCTTGACCGTACTTCCTCCTATGGAAATGGAAAAAGCACGAAGCATAAAGTTTAAATATCCGAGTGATAACATTGAAAGCGCTCAAATCCAATCCTTTGCGATATATTGGTGTTCGAAACTACTTTTGACATATCAAATTAAGGCAATAAATTTATACAATAGCCCTGTCGTAATCCGAACTTGATTTCTAAGTGATATACGATGAGGTATTTAAATTGCCCTTTAGTTGCGATCTTGTGCTAATAAAGATAACCCGAACCTAAGCCACACACTATGAAAGCACTGCATATAACGACCAACACATTCAATTAATTTTAAAATACAATTCTGTCTTGCATAAAAATACATTTATGCAAATCATTTTAAATGTGTCCACATCCTAACGTGAAACTAGTAATTAACCTCATTCTGATTATGTACTTCAAACTCCTCAAAAGGGTTACCAATTCATAACAAGCCATATTAGGGCAATGAATCCAATTGAAGTCAATATTCAAAAAAATGGGTTTAAACAACATTTTACAAGGAGTATGAATAATTCATTTATAAATTGTAGGTTTTGTGGGTACCCTTTGGCCTGCATTTTTAACAATTTATGCGATTCTTGTGAATATATACAACTTATTCGCTGTACAGAAAGCCAACTCTCCAGACGAGAATTGCTGTAGGTGGTATGATGGGCAGGTAGAAGTTACAACTTCATAATCTGAGATAAGAGTCTTCATGTCTTTCATGTCCTTTGAATATTGTTCAATCGTCAGAAGTCCAATGTCATTTGCACTTTCGGACCTTAACCAAGAAATCATGATGGTACCATCTTGACCATTAGCCATCTGTACATGGACACCTTCTCTCTCTGTTGACCATTTTTCTTTTCCCGTCTCATCGATTAGGATAACTTTCGAGGAGCGAACATTTCCGTTTTTGTAGCAAATATCAGCTACCAGCAAATCTTTCGAAGCGACCGCGAGCAACTTCTTGGCTTTGAATCCATCGCAAGGTATTTCCCCCGTTTGTTTTCCTCCTTCTTGTGTGAAAATCTGGATCCTGCTGTTTGCCATGCCATTGTATCCAACATAAACATTGCCCTTGTTGTCCCCGGTTAGTACACTACAGCCGCCATCTTCAATACTCATCGTCTTAAATCTAACATCAAGACATTGGCTACTTGAGTTGTAAAGACAGATATTGTTGTCACTAAAAAGAACCGCGAACCGACCAGTCTTGAAGAAAACCACCCCCTGTATTTTCTCTACACCAGGGAGTATCGTTTCCCTGGATCCACTTGGCGAGTACAAGTGGATGCCTCCGAATCGATCAACGAGGCCTATTCGGTTGTCCTGCGTGACCGCCATTCCATTTGTGCAATCCTTGGAAGGAAGGTCTATTTCTTTCACCTTAAACTTCCACAATCCTACTTCCTTTTCGAGACCATGTTCCACCTTGAAGGTATGGACAGCAGACAGTAAAGACACTATGACACCGTTGGTTGGAATACCTAGGCTTCCCTCAGATGGAAGTGCAGTGTCCATCTTGCACGTTGGACATCTGACCTTGAAGACACACTCTGCTTCTTGAATGGTTAGTTGTTTTACACACAGGAGGCAAAAGGTATGAGAACAGGACAATACCTTTGGCTCCTGGAATTCCTTCTGACAAGATGGACACTGAGACTCCTTGGCAATGATCCGACAAAGTTCCTCCATGGTTGATATGCAACAGTTTTGATGGCGGGAACTTATGATCCAGAACTAAAACTTTGGCCTCGTAAAATGTTTGCTTTGTATTTCAAATTGATTTAGTGATTATATACATTTAATTGCACTTTGAATTAACGATAATAACCCGGGTTCCCCCTGCCTAAAAGTTGGTATTGCAGCATGCAGCAGCAGGTTTACTTCCGAATGTCGTCGTTCATTTAGTGTCTTGGCGTATTATTTCAAATTGTGCATGTCTCTAAATGCTGAAATGAGAGAAAAGGAAACAAATAGGTTTCAACAATTAATGTGTTAAAAGAATTAATTTAATCATACCTTGAAGCTTATTGTTTAGTCCATACTAAATATGTGGAAAATTGATATTCACAATTTTAACTGACATTATCTGAATGTTAAAAATAAATTACAATACGTGTATCATCATAGTCTGTGGAATATTTGTGTTTAAAGGCATTTGGAATTGTTCATGGCCATCAGCTTTGCCATGCATAATATACGCACATCAAATCCAGCTATATACTTATAGTCGATCTTTGTTTACAAGTAACGGTTCGTGAACTTTACCACTTATCATACTTACTGTTTAATATGTGCTCATAGTTAGTCCAACGATAAATCTGTGTACACTCATCTCTTGAGCAACAGTTATGAGCTCACGCAGAATTCAATAGCAGTACGTAGCTATAGTCTAATGAGATGATGTTACGACCTCAAAGCTTTACCATCCACCAGAAAAAAATGCGTTGCGTAATATGTTGGTGGATGTCTATATAGCCTACCATTGCAACATCTCACACTGAATGAAGTTTGTCACAACTGCACTATTGCAATTAATATTGATAACATCACCAGTATCCTCTTAGTCAGTCTAATAATTCAAACTCGTTACCTGATTAACAAAACTGAACTTTTCAAAATGTCATCTTATGATATAGAACATACCGAGAAATTGGATTCTCATTATATCACGAAGGATTTACAAAGATACAAACTGTTAGTTTGATGAATGTTTCCTACAATTCTTCGTAAGGTTAATCGCTTAGGTCAGATGTCGTCGTGAAGCAAAGCGGTTTGTATATTCAGACTAGCTCTGTCCTGACATTCCAGCATGCCTACGTCAATTTTTTTGTTGCGGTATGATTGGCAAGCAGGATGTGTATGTACACTACTGGACTATAACGTTCTATTATTACCAACTGGTTATTAACCACTATTTCCATGATAGGTATATGAGCAATTTTTGTATACCACAAGTCAGGCCTTTAATATCACGATTGCTTTTCGGAGTCCGATTCCAGGGAGACATGACTTTTAAAAACGAAAATTCATGTATTCATTCAGCCCTCCAATAATGTTCTTTATTATGACCATTACGTCCCACCATAATTGAAATATGTTTGTTCACTGCTTTATTCCGTAGAATTATACGTTTTGTTTGAGTAACTGTCGTAGGAACTGATTCAACCTCAGAAAATGATGACCAGGTTGTCCATAGTATCCCCTTAATAATATCATGAGTGGGTTTTCCCCACCAGATGATTAATGAAAACAATCGTCACGTACCATCACGTTAACTGTATAGTGGAAAGTGCATACTCGTTGATATTCTATAAATACATTTTCAAACAGAATATGAGTTTACCCCCTAGCAAGACAGTGTATAATACTTTTTGTACTTGATGCAAGCAGACTAAAGAAGGTCGATCCATACCCGATCGATAATAGCCATTTATTTATTTTTGCTCTAACTGGATTAATATCTTGCAACTATACACTCTTATTTCCACGGCGTCAAATTTCACTCTAAATGGCGTCAGCTGGGAGTCAACTCTATTCCTAGTCAAAGTGACACGGATTCCGAATCACCTTGACTCTGAATTGAGTCAATTCTCAGCTGATGCCACACAATCCGAGTAAAATTGATAATATTAGAGTTTCGATTATGAAAATTACTTCAAAAACGAAAAGTATATTGCAAATTCGACTTGTAGAAATAATAAATTCACAAGAAAATGTTTTCAATTCAGAAATTTGTTTACTTAAAATATTTTTTCTGTATTTGTTTTTCTTTCCATGAGTGTCAGAAATGAATAATTGATTTGTTAGTTTTCTGTTAACTCAACATTTCAACAATACTTGTATCTTGAAAAGCCAATTTTATTTATGTTATACATGTAAATTACCTTGAATATATATTTGTTAATTTGTTTCAAATGAAAATCAATAAAATCCCTGTGGAGGGAAAAAATATGGAGAAAAAAAAAATTGATTCGGAATCCGTGTCACTTTAACTAGGAATAGAGTTGACTCCCAGCTGACGCCATTTAGAGTGAAATTTGACGCCGTGGAAATAAGAGTGTAGACTTGTCTGGGTTTGATCTGCGTTTGTATGTTTCAGTCAGTTAGACCGCATCCTGAACCAGTATCTTACAGCCGTGATTCATAACGGTCCCAATGATGTCAACTGTTAAACAGGCGCGGATCCCCGATGTCTTGGGGGGGGGGGGGGGGCAAATTTGAAATCATGTGAGCCAAAAATTGGACCTTATTGGTGACCAGCATTGGCGTAATTTGCATTACACCCCCTCCCCCCCCCCCCCCTCTTACATGCAGGCCCCGCTGAACGTTTTATAACGGTCGGGGGGGGGGGGAGGGCGGAGTCCCCGGAAGCTCAGGGGTTTTAGGCATTTAAATACCTTATTTGTGACACTTATTTGGCCGGACACTAATTGGCGCGGGGTCCAGGGGGCGGACCTCACATATGGCTCCGGTTAGTCTCATTTCACAACGCCCCCTATCGTCAGAGCATGATCTGAGTCGGCAGCCTAACATGTTAGCCTATGGACGTTTTTTAAAAAAATCGTTAAAAATTCATTTTTTGTTTAAACGAAAAGCACATCCACCCCGACGTACGTTATCACTAGCTCTTTCATTGGAGCCCTCATGTCTCATTGACTTTTGAAAGTTCACCCACCGTAATTTTTCAAAATAGGTTGCAAGCTCGTCATTGCCTATAATACACATGTGAAACAAGTCTAACTTTGGACTCAGTTTACCAAGCGATTTGAAGATTATAGGTCGAGCACACGAAACATAAAAAGCATGAATTATCATAGATCACTTCTGCCTATTTCATTATGTCCATTTCATCCAACCCCCCACCGTAATTTTTCCATTTAGTAAAAGCAAACATTTTGCCGAGTTTAGCAAAAACATGAATATTCATAAACGGTCAGACAATACAGCCTTTATAGTACGTAACGTATAGTGAATGGAATGGGCGATGATCCGTTCAGGAGGCAGAGGTCAGTGGTTTGTGCTGGCAATGTTCACGCGAGCGAAAATGAGACAATCGGAGCAATATGGAAGCTCAAGGGTTTTAGGCATTATATTACCGTCAGATAAGCATCCAGGGGCCCGCCTCAGGGCTATTAGTTGGGTTCAGGGGGCAGAGCCCCCGGAAGATTAGAGGTTTTAGGCGTTTAATTTTGGTCAGATCAGCCTATTTTGATACCTTATTTGTGACACTGGCAGGACATTAATCGGCGTGGGGTCCAGGGGCGGAGTCCCTAGAAGCTCAGGGGTTTTAGGCATTTAATTACGGTCAGATGAACATATTTTGATACCTTATTTGTGACACTGGCAGGACACTAATTGGCGTGAGGTCCAGGGGACGGTGCCCCCAGAAGATCAGGGTTTTTATGCATTAAATTACTGTTAGATTAGCATCCAGGGGTCCGCCTCAGGGCCCTAAGTGGGGTCCAGGGGGCAGAACCACAGGAAGTTCAGGGGTTTTAGGCATTTAACTACGCCCCCCCCCCCGTTTTAAACCGTGATGGCGGAAAAAACTGATCTCCCCTACATTTCTACTTTCTATTTTTTGTTTTCTTTCCCTTTCTCTCCTCTTTCCCTTTCCCTTCACTTCCTTCTCTCTCTTTTAGGTTTGCTAGGGGGAGGGGGAAGGCAAGGGCCTTTCGCCCCGCCCCCCCCCCCGATCCGCACGTTGTCGACGGAATTAATCGCAACAGATCTCCTCTTCTTTTCACCCTTTTTTTGTCTTTTTCCTCTTTTTGGATCCATCTTAGCTCTCCTCTTTCCCTTTCTTCTCTCTTTTTTTTTGGCGGGGGGGGGGGGGGGGGGAGAGGAAAGGGCATTTTGCCCCCCCCCCCCCCCACCTCCCACCGATTCACAACTTGTTGGCGGGAAAATTGCAACTGATATCCCCCTTCTTTTCTTTTCTTCTTCCTCTTATTTTCCTTCCCTTTATCTCGATTATTTCCTGTTTTCTCTCCCTTTCCTTCCTTCTCTCTTATTATTTTTTTTATAGGGGAGGCAAGACCCTTTGGTCCAACCCCCCCGATCTCATTCTGTTCCCCCTTTTCTTCTTCCTCTTCTTTCTTTCCCTTTCTCTCCTTTTTCCCTTTTCCTTCTTTCCTTCTTTCTCTCTCTCTCTTTTTTTGTTTTTTTTGTTGGGGAGGGGGGGGGGGGGAGAGGGACAAGGCCCGCTCGCTAGAATTTACGGACTCCGGCCAACAACGCGAGGGCCATCGACAAGAGGCTACTACTTTTAAACAGGCGCCGATCCAGGATTTCTTAGGGGGGGGGGGCAAATTTGAAATTATGCGAGCCAAATATCGGTACGAAACGGTGACCAGCAATGGCGTAATGAGCAAAACTGTTTTGGGGAGGGGCAGAAAAAAATTCGCATCACCCCACTCCATCTCGACTGCACATACAGTGGAGTTACTCATAGATTTTAAATCAAATCAAATCCGGTCCCATTTCCCACAGACTTTGATGAGACTTCAGCTACATTTCATGCATCATATAGTGCCCGGCCCGTTGCCGCTCGTTCTCGGCGATTATGTAATGGCATGATGATGTAAACATGGCCGCTCCCACCACGCTGAAATCACAACAATTCGATCTCGCCTACTCCAAACATTTCGGTTATGTGTATACAAAAACAGGCAGCAAAAACGATAAAGGAACATCATGAATTGGATAAAACACTGCGCTTTGTTTCCCTGAAAACGTCTACCGGTAAGTAAGTAAGAGCTGTAGGCCTATGCCCGTAAAATAAATGCGTATTCTTGTCATTGTCGCCGCAAGGAGTTTGGGCGGGGTGCCCTCTGAGACTCCGATGCATATACTTCGTGGATGATGATGATGATGATGGTAGTGATGATGGTGATGATGTTGATGTTGGTGATGATGTTGATGTTGGTGATGATGATGATGGTGATGATGATAATGGTGATGATGATGATGATAATGGTGATGATGATGATGGTGATGGTGATGATGATGTAATTGATGATGATGGTGGTGGTGGTGGTGATGATGATTATGGTGATGATGGTGATGATGTTGATGATGATGGTGATGAGATGATGGTGATGATGATGATGATGATGATGATGATGATGATGATGTTGATGATGAACAGATAATGATGATGATAATGATGACTGTTGATGATGATGATGTTGATATGATGATGATGATGTTCATCATGTTGCTGATCATGATTGATAGATGATGATGGTGGTGGGGGTGGTGATGATGGTGGTGGTGGTGTCGATGGTGATGATGATGGTGATGGTGGTGCATGGTGATGGTGGTGATGGTGATGGTAGTGGTTGTGATGATGACGGTGATGGTGGTGGTGGTGATGATGGTGTTGATGATGATGATGGTGATTGGTGGTGGTGGTGATGATGGTGATAATGTTGATGGTGGTGGTGGTGGTGATGATGGTGATGATGTTGATGATGATGATGGTGATGGTGATGATGTTGATGATGATGGTGGTGGTGATGATGGTCATGATGTTGATGTTGGTGATGATGATGGTGATGATGATGATGATGATGGTGATGGTGATGATGATGTAATTGATGATGATGATGATGATGATGGTGGTGGTGATGGTGATGATGGTGATGATGTTGGTGATGGTGATGGTGATGGTGATGATGGTGATGGTGATGGTGATGATGGTGATGGTGATGATGGTGATGATGATGATGTTGATGATGAACAGATAATGATGATAATGATGATGATGCTGAGGGTGATGACGATGATGATGGTGATTAAATTATTATCCTGAACACATAAATGTGAATATTTTCTATATAATATTATAAATATATTTTGATATTTTTGTTTTGTTTTTCCTTTTCTTACAATGTATAATATGTTATGTGTACTTCTTAAGGGGTCATTTTCGATAAGCCGATTAGTGCTTTTCATGACCACGCCACTATTATTCATATGTATATGTTATTGATTTGTAAATTGTTTTTAAAGTGGAAATAAATTGAATTAAATATTTCAGAACAGGGATAATATCTTCAACTACAAGTTCTGACTTTATTTAACTCCAATCAAAACTTATTAATAAATGTAGAAGCCTCTTTTTATGCCTCCGCCACCGAAGGTGGTGCCGGAGGCATCATGTTTTCGGGTTGTCCGTCCGTACGTCCGTCCGTCCGTACGTCCGTCCGTCCGTCCGTACGTCCGTCCCGTTTGACCGTTATCACAATATCTCAAGAACCATTTAAGATTTAAACTTAAGACTCGGGAATAGTATTTATCACCATAGGAAGACGATCTGATTAGATTTTGGAGTACGTAGGTCAAAGGTCACAGGTCACAGAGGTCAACTTATGAAATTCCTTGTATTGAGTTTGTTAGCGCGATATCTCAAGAACCATTTGAGATTTAAACTTCAAACTTAAGGATAGTATGTATCACCATAGGAAGACGATCTGATTAGATTTTGGAGCACGTATGTCAAAGGTCAAGGGTCACAGAGGTCAACTTATGAAATTCCATACATTGAGATTGTTATCATGATATCTCAAGAACCACTGGAGATTTAAACTTCAAACTTAGTGATAGTGTGTATCACTATAGGAAAACAATCTGATTACATTTTGGAGCACGTAGGTCAAAGGTCAAGGGTCATAGAGGTCAACTTATGAAATTCCATACATTGAGATTGTTATGATATCTCAAGAACCACTGGAGATGTAAAAACTTCAAACTTAAGGATAGTATGTATCACCATAGGAAGACGATCTGATTAGATTTTGGAGCACGTAGGTCAAAGGTCAAGGGTCACAGAGGTCAACTTATGAAATTCCATACATTGAGATTGTTATCATAATATCTCAAGAACCACTGGAGATTTAAACTTCAAACTTAATGATAGTGTGTATCACCATAGGAAGACAATCTGATTAGATTTTGGAGCACGTAGCTCAAAGGTCAAAGGCCACAGCGCACATTATGAATGCAAAAACAGCTTGTGATCGCGTTATCTCAAGAACCGATTGATGGATTCATGCCAAAATTAGGTCATGTTTGTTACTTGCAGAGCCAATGAACTGAGTAGATTCTAGGTTCATAAGGTCAAAGGTCCTGGGCCCATTATGTATGCAAAAATATCGTGTGAACGCATTCTCATTAGAACTGACAGATGGATGACTATTTAACTCAGAACATCTTGCAGAGCCAATGAACTGAGTAGATTTTATGGTCATGAGGTCAAGATCAAAGGGTCATATATGTATATGAGAAATTGCTTGTAATCACAATATTCTGAGAACCTGTCAATGGATTACCATTGAACGTGAATTCAATTTTTTTTTTCTGTTTTGGTTTGTAAAATTGCTCTATAACGGAGGCATCATTTTCGACTGCGCGCAGTCGAATTCCATCTAGTTTTAATTTAATTTGAGTGTGACAATTGTCAGTAATAATCAAGTTATGAATTAGTCCTTATTGTAGGTACATTGTACAAGTTGTGTACAACCTTTCAAACAATTTATAATTCCTATCAATGTTGATCAGTGGCATGCTTTCAAGTAATAGTAATTTCAATTGCTTTTGTCACCCCTGACCAGCAGATTGAATCCTTCTCTCTCTCTCCTCTCCACTTTCCGGAAGCTGTTTGCATGTATTTTGAAATTTCTATGTATTATCTGATTGTTATACTCATTGTATGTTTTCTGATTGGTGAAATAAATAATAATAATAAAAATAATAATAAAATCTCCTACAGATTTCAAAGAATTCCAACCCTGAGAGACTCCGGGGAGCAAAGAGGACAAACGATGCTATCAAAGCCAGTGATACTAAGGGTGAAAGGAGGGTTTATATTTACCTACCAGAGGAAAGTGTAAAAGAGGGACATTCTGTTGCCAAGGTTATATTCTATAAAAAAATATAAAGAGTGATGTTCCAATTTGATATTAAAGGGAGTGTAGCCTGACGAGGCTACGTGTCTTTCCCTTGGCCTGACTCGGGGCCAATCGGGTATAATAAGACTACGGACGATGCAACTGCAGCAATCACGTGCGTGCAACATAAGCGAAACCGAAGCGAGAGGAGAACTTGGTTTTTTTTTTGTAATGAACGCTGATTATGTAGAGATTTAAGTCGCTGACTACAGTTTATCAAGTCCATTCATTTATGTGCAGTTGTCCAAGAGAAGACATAGTTGGCGTTAACCAGTATTTGCCAAGCTACACTCCCTTAAAATCAAATGTAGATAAGAATTTATTTGCGTTAAAAAAAAAATTAGTTGGTTAGTTTATATAATTCCTTGTTATATGATGATAAGTGATTTTTTTTTTTATCAAACTGGGGCAATATTCTGAAAACGATGTTAATTGTCATAACAAACTGAAATTGCGCTGAACTAACACTAAAAATTAGTGTAAGCGCAGATATCTTTTTTAACTGTACGTGAACACAGTTACCTTAGTATAGCGGTGTGTTGGCTCAGTCAGTAGAGTGTCCGCCTCACAACCAGGAGGTCGTGAGATCGAACCCAGGCCGCGTCATACCAAAAGACGTTTGCTACCTTGATTGGCGTTCAACAATACGGGATAGAGCAACGTCGATCTGGCGCTGCTCAGTGGCTGCCGGGCTCATGATCAATTGGGCAAAAAAGAATTTCCATTTTCGGTTTAACTTAATACAATTTAGAGTGGACTCTAAAAGATTATTATTATTATTATTACAGACTTTATGACTTGTCTTAAATTTGATCTGTTATGACAATTAACATTGTTTTACTAATATAAAAGATAACATCGTTTTGAGAATACCACTGCTAGTTTTAATGGTGAATATCATAATACAGATATGTGGAGCCAGACAGAGAGTGGATCATCGAATCATTGAATATATTCAGCGAATGGTAGGAGCTGGGGTAACCAGTTTAGCTGAGATAAAGATACATGTGGAGAGGTTTCTTTTCATTTCTCTTTTATTCTTTATTCTATCTTCTATTCTGATCTCAGTTCTACTCTGTGATTTGTGTTTCAAATGAAGTGAGGACTTCCTCTTTAGTTTCATCTTATTGATAACGGTTGAAGTGTTTTAAACTACAACTGGCCATTTTGCTCATAATTTTTAAATATTTTGTTTACAAAATACTGCCTGTTCTTGCCTCTTAACATTTGTATTAACTACTGAAAGCTGTTTGAATATAAATTGTTGATTTCTATACTATGTTTATATGTACACAGCAGAAGGGAAGCAGAAAGCCAATCAGACTGATATGGAAATGGATATTATGCAATGGTTAAAAGATGATCCTAATCAACGTTTCTTATACAGGAGAGGCTCTAAGAAGGTATGGTCTTTATCGTGGCCTGTTCCGTTATGTTATTCCTTGGTTTTCTTCTATCATTTTCTCTTTCTGTCTTTATGTTATTCTTTGTTTCTTCCTTTTATTTTATGTTATTCTTTGTTTTTTCCTTCTATCACCTTCCCTTATGTTATTATTTGTTTTTATAATTCTATCAATTTCTCTTTTGTTATTCTTTGTTTCTTCCTTCTATTCTTATGTTATTTCCTTTTATCACCTTTTCTTATGTAATTCTTTGTTTTAAGCATTCTATCACTAATTTCTCTTTCTGTTTTTCCTTATGTTATTCTTTGTTTCTTCCTTCTATCACCTTCTCTTATGTTATTCTTTGTTTTAATCATTCTATCACTTTCTCTTTCTGTCTTTCCTTATGTTATTCATTGTTTATTCCTTCTATCACCTTCTCTTATGTTTTTCTTTGTTTTTATAATTTTATCACCTTCTCTTATGTAATTCTTTGTTTTAAGCATTCTATCACTAATTTCTCTTTCTGTTTTTCCTTATGTTATTCTTTGTTTCTTCCTTCTATCACCTTCTCTTAT
Source organism: Strongylocentrotus droebachiensis (assembly GCA_035222895.1). Lineage (NCBI taxonomy): Eukaryota > Metazoa > Echinodermata > Echinoidea > Camarodonta > Strongylocentrotidae > Strongylocentrotus > Strongylocentrotus droebachiensis. The sequence continues at coordinate 61,335 of JAVYIG010007068.1, forward strand.
GTTTTTCTTTGTTTTTATAATTTTATCACCTTCTCTTATGTTTTTCTTTGTTTTAATCATTCTATCAACTTTCTCTTTATGTCTTTCCTTATGCTATTCTTTGTGTCTTTCTTCTATCACCCTCTTTTATGTTATTCTTTGTTTTAAGAATTCTATCATTTTCTCTTTCTGACTTTCCTTATGTTATTCTTTGTTTCTTCCTTCAATCACCTTCTCATTCTTTGTTTTATTATTGCGATCTATGCTCTAAACAGCAGTCGACAGTCGGCCGTAAACAATTGACCTATACTTCCTGGGTCAAACTGCGCAGTGTGATGCGCATTTGCTGGGCTCGAAATGAGCTAGAATCAGCGTTAATGGAAAATCACTTGAACGCTTTCCCGCAGTGACCTTGTTTTGTAACAGCGTTTTGATTTGTGATTCATGTTTGTGATTCTAGCTTCGAAAAAGCGCTTGAACGCACCCTTAGTTGTTCAAAAGTGTGTCCTAAAGGTTCTTTACCTGTCCCTGAGGAAATTTGAAACTCCTGGAGATCGGCAAGCTAAATTACCCAAAGAAAATCTGGCATGATTAGTACATACATCTTTATATAAATCCAAATAAATGAATGACAACAGGTCGGTTAGCTTGAAAAATCTTGAAGAGTGTGTTAATGATGTGAAATGTCGGGCACAAGATAGTGTTTAAGCATTATACATGTACTTTGCAGGTGAGTATGATGGTATGAATATTCATTTGCGAGCGAGCGAACACAAATTTGAAATTTGTGAGGTCGTAGTGCAAAAAAATATAATCATGAAAGATTGAAAAGAGCTTTAATAAGAAATGTAATTGTATCAACTTTAACTGTGAGGGAGCGAGCGTAGCGAGCCAGATTTGGGTGAAATTAAAGAAAAAGTTGCTCTTAATCACTTTAAACTAGGAACGCTCTTTATGGGGAAGGGAAAAGGGGGCACATATCCAAAGGGAAAAGGACACTTATTACAAAAAAATAAAAAGAGCACATGTGAAAGTAAAAAAGGGGAATTACCAGAGGTGAAAATGGGGCACTCCTTGCCAGGCGTGGATCCAGCATTTCTTAGGGGGGGGGGGGGGGCCCAAATTTGAAATTATATGAGCCAAATATTAGTATGTAACGTTGACTAGCAGTGGCGTAATGAGCAAAACTGTTTGGGGGAGCAGAATAAAATCTGCATCACCCCACTCTTACATGCAGGCCCCTCTGAACGTTTTTCAAAGTGGGTGGGGGGAGGCTAAAGTATTTACGATCAGGTAGAGTGAGCATAAATTGTCAAAGGGGGCGGGGTCAAGGGGCGGAGCCCCCGGAAGCTCAGGGGGTATTGGCATTTAATTACGGTCAGACAAGTATATTTTAATAATAATAATAATGAACGTTATTTGTATACCGATAGCTCATATTACTAACACAAAGAAAGTCCCTCTGCGCTTAGAAAAGAAGGAAATAGGGATAGGGCAGAATAGAAATGAACATTTTTGCCTGATACATGAAAATAACTAATTACAATTACATTCATGTAATATAAATTCAAAAATGAAAATTAAATCAAAATTAAATTAAATATTAAATACGTACATGATACTATAGCCAAAGAAGTCAGCTGGAACAAAATTTACAAAAAATAAGTCTTCAACAGAGTTTTATTTGTGACACTGGCAGGACACTAATTGGCGTGGGGTCCAGGTGACGGAGCCCCCAGAAGTTCAGGGGTTTTAGGCATTAAGTAACCGTCAAATGAGCATCAAGGGGCCTACCTTAAGGCCCTAAGTGGGGTCCAGGGGGGCTGATCCCCCGGAAGCTCAGGGGTTTTAGGCAATTTAATTACGGTCTGATGAGCATATTTTGATACCTTATTTGCGACACTGACAGGACACTAATTTGCTGGGAGTCCAGGGGCAGTGCCCATAGAAGCTCAAGGTTTTAAGGCATTAACTGTCAAATGAGCATCTAGGTGCCCACTTTAGGGCCCTAGGTGGGGTCCAGGAGGCGGAGCCCCCGGAAGCTCAAGGGTATTAGGCAATAAATTACGGTCAGGCGAGCATCTAGGGGTCCACCTTAGGGCCATTGGTTGGGTTCAGGGGGCAGAGCTCCTGGAAGCTCAGGGGTTATTACGGTCAGATGAGCATATTTTGATACCTTGTGACACTGGCAGGACACTAATTTGCATGGGGTCCAGGGGGTGGAGCCCTCAGAAGCTCAGGGGTTTTAGGAATTTTATAATGGTCAGATAAGCATTCAGGGGCCTCCCTTAGGACCTCTGGTGGGGTCAAGGGGTCAGAGCCCCCGGAAACTAAGGGGCTTTAGGCATTTAATTAGGGTCAAATAACCATATTTTGATACCTTATTTGTGACACTGGCAAGACACTAATTGGCATGAGGTCCAGGGGGTGGAGCTATGGGGTTCTAGGCATTAAATTACCATCAGATTAGCATCCAGGGGTCCGCCTTAGGGCCATTGGTTGGCTTCAGGGGTTAGAGCCCCCAGAAGCACAGGGGTTTCAGACGTTTGGTTACCGTCAGATGAGCATTATTTTGATACCTTATTTTATGACACTGGCAGGACAATAATTGGCATGGGGTCCAGGGGGCGGAGCCCCCAGAAGCTCAGTGATTTTAGGCATTAAATTACTGCCAAATGAGCTTCCAGGGGCCCGCCTTAGGACCCTAGGTGGAATCCAGGGGCAGCGCACCTGGAAACTCAGGGGTTTAAGGTGTTTAATCACGGTCAGATGAGCATTTTTCTGACACTGACAGGTCACTATTCTTTCTTTCTTTCTCTCTTTCTTTTGATTTCTGTTTAATATGCTTTGTCAAATAAGTAGGGGGGTCGAGGCCCCGAGCCCCGCCGTTCTGCGGGTCCTGACATGTAGGCCTCTCAATAAGCATATTTCTTGCCTGACTGTAAATTAAGGAACTCGTCATTATCCAACAAACGCATCAAAATATATAATTTACTAAAAAAGGAGGGAAAAATGTAAATCACCGGTATCAAATTTTATTCTCCCGATCCAAATTGCAACTTATATATCTTCCTTCTTTTCTTTTCTTTTTCCTCTTTTTTCCTTCCCTTTATTTCCTCTTTTACTTTTTTCTTTCCCTTTCCTTCCTTCTCTCCTATTTTTTGATAGGGGGGGGGGGGGAGGCAACAGCTTGGGAGGTAAGGCCTTTTCGGACCCCCCCCCATCTCCTTCTTCCCCCTTTTTCTTTTCTTCCTCCTCTTCTTTCTTTCCCTTTCTCTCTTTCCCTTTCCCTTTCCCTTCTTTTCCTTCCTCTCTCTCTCTCTTTTTTTTGCGGGGGGTGGGGGGGAGGGGGTGCACTCACCTGAGATGAAAACGGAAAAGGGGCAATTATCAGAAGGAAAAAGGTACTAATTAAAAAAGATAAGGGGCAGGTGTCAAAAAAAAAGGGGCACTTATTACACGGTTAAAGGGGGCATCTCTCAAATTTGAATAAGGGCACTCATCGGAAGGAATAGAGGCACTTGTCAAAATATAAGGGACACCTCTCAGATTTGAGTAGAGGCAATTATAAGAGATGAATAGAGGCACTTGTGAGAATTGAAAGGGGCACTTATTACAAAGGAAAAGAGGCATCTATGAGATTTTAATAGAGGCATCTATCAGAGGTGTGAGAAGTGGCATTTATGAGATGGGGGAAGTGGCTGTTATTAAAAAATAAAAGGGGTACGTGTCAAAATAAAAAGGGGCACTTATCAGAGGTCAGAATTGACACGTATTACAAAAGAATATGGTACTTCTTAAAGTAAAATGAGCATCTCACAGATTCGAAAAGTAAAGTAAGTATCTTAAGTAAAAAGGGGGCACTTTTCCTATGTAAAAATGGGCACTTAATTAAGGGGTACCTGAAAAAGTGTGGGGCACTGTGACCCCTTGCTCCGTCGCTCCTGGGTCTTATGCATTTAATTACAGTCAGATGAGCATATTTTGATATCTTATTTGTGACACTGGCAGATCACTTTAATTTTTGTCATGACGTAAATCATGGTCTGAAGCAATATCTCATCCAAATGAGACACTTGCTAAAGATTAGAAAATTTAACGTTAAACCTTTATTTTTATGAGTACATTTTATAGGTGAAGAATAAATTTCTGTTTAAAATATAATACAAGCGAGTACCAAATAATCTCTTCCTCTCACATATTTCTTAAGTTTGTGGCAGATTTGTTTTGTAGAGCAATATTATATAATTATATAGGCAAGGGTCGCGCTAAGTTGTGTTTTTGCGTCCCGGCCTCGCCCCCCCAAAAAATCTCACGGACAAATTTTGCAAAAGCGGTGAGTAATTTCGCATCGTGAACTGATTATGATTTTGGTTTGATTATGATTTGACGATACCTCCGTGTTTTTACTTGCTGAATTAGGTTCTCTAAATCGCTTCTTCTTTTTTGTTACCGGGGCCTTGGTCGGTTTCTTTCTATTTCTCTTTAACATACTTTTTCAAAAAAGTGGGGGGGGGGGGAGGCTCGAGCCCCACCATGAGGCTGGCCCTTTATCTGGACTGGGTCCTTGGCCTATATAAGGATAAGTGGGGGGGGGGTCCCGGGCCTGTTGGATCCCGTATATCTGGGCCTGTCATACACAGTTCAAACATAAACCTGTACATGTACATGTATGATTCAGCAACTAGAGACAAGAACGAGTCTCCGAGGAAGCGAAGCGACCAAGGGCTGGGGCAGAGCCAGAGGGGGAGGGTTTGCGAGGGGGTATCGTCTCACACGGTAGGGGAGATTTTGCATTTATTTACTTATTATGATGCAAGTTGGTGCATGTCCTGCTCCTGCCATACCCGGGAAGGAAATATAGAATCTGAGTTAACATTTCATGATTAAAAGAAACATAGAAAAAATGGCTATGCTCTCATCAGATTTTTACAGTTCAAACATAATCAAATAACATTTACACAAACATGACACAAATCTGCCCCTAATATTGTTATCATTTTTAGGCCTGGACGTGAGATTATTAGCTCTAATTCAACCACAAAAATGACCTTTTTAAAAACTTTTTTGTTTTAATTCTTTTTTTTAGGGGGGAACCCTGCGAACCCCTAGTTTGTGAAGCCATGACATGTTGCAGGCTGGACTTCGACTAGCAGATCAGAGGTTCAGTCAATGGAAGACTATTGTTACCCCCATCGTCATCGTGTAGTGCTGTTAGTGAGTGAATCATCGGAAGAGCCTGGGCATTAGATCACGCTTCTGCAGGTAGGTAGGTATCTGTTAAAGAAAGGAGTGGCGTGGATCTAGAACATGGGTGAAACAACAGTAAAGATGGGGTCTTTATCCCCAATGTACCTAAAAGATACTGTGCTGTAATAAAACTGAGAAAGCTGATTTTTAAATTTCTTTTCTGTTTGGTACACACTTGAAAAGAACATATATAAAACAATGATATGACACCAACAATAATAGTACAGATGTGGTGTTTTAATATTGAGTTACAATTATAATAATAATAATAATAATACATTACATTTATATAGCGCTTAATACAATGTTTCTAAGCGCAAGAAGAAAGGAAAAGGAAGGAAAAGTGAGAAGAACTAAAGAAACATATTTCAAAATATTGATTTAAAAGTAAACGGCAAAGAAGAATATGTCATAACACAAAATAAGGACTGCATTAAAATTGATGAATTTTTTTTTTTTCTTTTCACACAAGCAATGTTTGAAAATGAGTAAGCAAATTGATACTTGCCATTCTGAAGAGCTGTCAAAATTCCTTTCATCACAGCACTACTCATAAAGTCCACCCAAGGGAAACAAGAAAGGTGGTCTTTACAGGCAGGTGGTCTTCATGTCCAGGTTCCTTTAGTACATGTTTCAATGAGAAACCATTTTTCAAGGGAAACAAAAAATGTGATCTTTGTAGACAGGTGGTCGCTAAACCAGGTTTGACCGCATGTAGGCTAAGGATGGAGTCTCTGTTCAATAGGAGGCCTGAAGACTTGATGGGAAAGTGAATGGTAACCAATGATGTGATATACAAGTAGAGATGGGGTCCTTCTTCCATGGTAGGAAACAGACTTAGAAATAGATGATTACCAAAAGTATCTAACTTCTGTGTTGCTTGATCTGGTAGAAAGGCACCTGCTGAAAGAAACGTCTACAACTTGAAAAAGCTTCTGTAACGATGTTATTCCATAATTTCTCTCCCTCACTCTTGCTCTCATACCCCTTTCATAGTGCTTCTATCGGAGTCACACCGATGAAAGTACCGATTGAATTTTCCTTATGTAAACAAAGGTAAAACCGCCGCTTTCCCAGCTGTTCTTTTCACACTGCGGGTGAAATTCACTCGCTGTGGCGAGCCCTTGCCGGAAGTGAAGAATTATTCCGCAATTATTAAGCCTGCGCCCCATCTAGTTAGCATGCAGCATGTTTAACAAAAGTCAACAAACAAAGCTGGTTTACGAAAAAGTGCGCGTACACTGCGACATTTGACCATTTTCATCTGCCTTTTAATCTGTGTTTTCTCCCGAACGCATTCACAGTGGCTGTTTCATCAGTGTCACACCGATAGAAAGAGAAATTAATCACCTATTTCTCTTTTTTTTTCTTTCGGCTTTTTCTCCTTTGTACCATTCATAGTGGCAGTTTCATCGGATGCGTCCGAATGCATCCGATGAAAATCAGACCAGTTTGAAAGGGGTATCACTCTCACGGGAAATAGACCAGACTTCCTGCAAGTTGTTCATTCACCAGCTTGTTATTAACAGATGATCTCTTCTCCTTATTTAATACAGAGCAGCTCATCTCACCACCAAACAACTGACAATGACCTGACAAAAGAAGAGCGCCAGCCGACTTATCCCAGCTAGTTCAGAACATCTCACAATCAGTCATCTAGCAATATGAAGAACAGCACTGAGATAGTTCTTACCACCTGATGCAGAAAAGGCACATTGACCAAAGCAGACCAAAGCAAACATGACAAATAGCAGAGAAAGAGAAGAAAGGTTAGAAAATCAAACCAAATCTTACATAGGAAACCAAACCAACATCAGAATAAAGGAAATTTTTGGTCTGTGTTTCCTTTAGTCTACACTGCATTTTATTTTACTTTTTTCCTTCATTTTCACATTTCAAGTAGAATTGTATTCTATATTTATTTTCCATTTGCACATTTTTACGTATAACATAATTGCATTTTTATTTCATTTTCATGTTTGCAAATTTAACATAATTATTGCTTATTTAGTACTGTTTGATGATAGTGTAAAGCGCTTCAAAGTGTAACATTATTATTTCACCTACAAAGGTCATGACAGTTATCTATCATATTGCACATTTTGTTTAAATATTGCATTTTGGTAACTTTTAAAGTACATGTACTTGAAGATATGAAGTTTGAACAGTTAACCCCCATGTTCCGACAATGATAAAGCTTTAATATTGTCTATATGATCCTGGAAAATAGCATGATCATAATTTTCAGAGATCATGATGATTTTTATTAACTAAGTACACGTTCCTGGTACCATAGCATCGATCGCTCTAGGGCTGGCACAGTCTCATATCTTTACAGGATTGTGTGAATACTCCTGATAGGCCTATAATTCAAAGGCTTTCAGCTTCTTGTATTCCTTCACTCATATCTGCTAAGGAATGGTGCTCTTAGTAGATCAGTCTAGGTGTGAGACCCTTGAGTGTCAGGATAGACCGTTATGGCCTATAATAGTTGGTAGTTGGTCTCATTTCAGCTATGTAGTGTTGCTTATATACACTGCATAATGAGACCCATATCTCCTATATAGCTGCTGTGTAGTGGGGCTCTTTATACTACGGAGTAGTACTTATATCCACCACGTATAGTGGTATGGTACCCTGTTGCTACGGAGTGGTGCATATATCCGCCACGTAGTAGGTACCATATCCCCTTGAAAGTTTTCTTTATGTCCATCACTCAGAAGGACCCTTTGAGTGCCAATACGTCTCTGGCTGTAGCTGTTGTTGAGGATGTTGCTATCAACATCAAAGGATGTCAAAATTTGAGGTCCAGGATTCATACATTGTCCTCTGACTTATCTGCAAGGACAGAACTTATGTTCTTTGAAGAAAACATTTAGACATCATACGGACTGTACAGCTCAGATTGATGCAAGACTTAGGTACCAGGATATGTGATGTTTGAGCTATAGAAATGGGCAGTTCAAATTTTCAACCTTGTGATTAAATGTCAAGTGAATCTGCCTAGCATGTAGTGCCCGCATGCTAGTGTTCAATCTGTGAAAGAGTAAGCCTGATTACATTTTTGACACATGCAGTCTTTTCCAAGCATCTTTTCCGGCTAATATAGGCCTATTTTGCCTTGGAACATAGGGCTGTCACTGTTCTATCATAACTCCATGTTACATGTTCGATACGTCAGTCACTCAGACAACAGAGCATTTAGATATCAATTACAAATTTCACTACCCATACAGCTAAGAATCTGTGAGTTGTGGTGACTGATGTTTAACATTTGAGCACAGCTTTTGTACATTTCCATTTCCATTAATAATATAGTATCATACATTTTGACACGAGACAGCTAGAGACAGTTGTGAAGCTTTTGTACCATTTACATTTACATAAAAAAATCATACATACTGACATGAGATAGAGACAGTGGTGATCAAAGCACGGGACTAGCCACCAAGGGGCCACTGTCATCACATTGTTGAAATGTGAATTTCCAAGGCCATACAATTTGGGAGAGTATGTGGTAGTTTTTATCTTCTTTCCACTATCCTTCCCACCTGTCCCTTTTTGTTTCCCCTTTTTCTCATTTTTTCCTTTTCTTTTCATCTTTCAACATTTGATTTGGTGGTATTTTCCCCCTGACCCCGTAGCTGCACCACTGGTGTGTATTATGATACATGTATGTATTAGGCAACATGAAATATGTAATACAGAGATGCCATTTCATATGCACCTTCATCTTAGCTATTATCATACAGTATTATGTCAGTTATTTTGGTAACAATAATATTAATTCTTTACTTATATGGCGCACAAATCTGTCAAAGAGGCATCCTTGCTGTACAATTAATGACAATACAAGCATGAACAATTGATAAGTGCAAAAATTAACAAGCCTACAATTTAGGAAAGTGAGAAGCAACAATTGGCAAATAAAGAAATATACAGAAAATATAAAGGATCAAATAATTATCATGCCATTAAATATAAACACTCTCTTCATCAGCATGGTTTTCATAAGCTTCTGGCTGATTGAGATGATTTCAAGTTCATGTACAGTACAGTTCAGACTCCAGAATCATAAATTTTTAGTAATTTATCATGTGATAATAGACAGCCCTTAAGGATTATCAATCAAAGATACAATATTCAGGCAACCGTCACTTCATACTCTGTACGCCTATGTATACCAGAACCCACAATTCATAAAACAGTAGCACGTTTTCATAATGCAATCAAATTTAATGCATAAGTCTTTCTTAGATTAGTTGTTGCTAGGTAGGGCAAACATTGCTCATTTTACCTAACAACATAATATGCAGTTTGTATTCTGACTATTGAAATACATTTATTTGTAAGAGGTGAATGAAATAATTTGTTATGACGCACTTCACAAAGACATTGATTACATTACGAAAAATAGCCCATTGACAAATCAGTGGTGAATATTCACATTTCGAAATATCAGTTACGAGACAATAGGAATTGATTATAAACAAGAGATGAAGAAACAAATGAAGGCCTCTATTCAAAGGAATGGGTGCTTCTCTTGTGATTACTATTGCATTCACCTGCTAGTAGCAATTCCTTTCAATAGCCTGGTAAGAATCTAATTTGCATATTGTTGCTATGTAAGACAAGGCGCTGCCTAGCATGAACTACCACTTGGAATCAATGGAGCAAAGTCTTGCAACAAATTGAATTACATTTGTAAGCTGTTCTCATACAACCCATTGTGTCAACAGTAAGTGGGTCTGATAGCAGGTGCCACACCAGGATTGTCTGAAAGGAGGGGAGCAGGTGCACTTTTTCTTCAACATTCAGACACTCTGAAAAAGGAGGGGTGTTTTTTACCCTTAAAATAGCTGGCTACTGTTCTTTTGTTTTGTTTTCTGCTCGATGGGGAGGGGGAGGCAGCAGCTATTTAAGTCCTCACTCCACCTGCCCCCCCCCCAAAAAAAACCATCAACAAATCACCTATACCATTAATTATGTGCCTGTAAGTAATGCTAAAGGACAGTGCACCTGGATATGGGGTTTCAATGCAAATAATTGCTGTCAAAGGAGCAATATAGCTATGGGGCCGTATTCTTTTTCCTTACAAATCAGAATTCTAGGGAAGAGACACTTGTTGTTGGTGCATGCACAGACATGCACACAGCTAGTTTGCATAAAAATTAACAAATGACTTGTTCTAACTACTGCTTATAACTATGACACATAAAAGATTACATAATCTTCAGAATACGACCCATGATTATAACCATTTGGTTATTTTCTGCCATTTAAACCTCCTAAGAATAGAACTGTTACTTCTCTAACAATTTAAGTCATAAGAGCTGCTTATCATGGCCAACAAACAATAACATTATACACTGTATGTACTTTTAATGCCCAGCATTTTCCAGTAAAACGGAATTGTCCTGGGCTATTGTATCTTCTCCTTTGTTGTGCAAGTTTGATCAATAAAGTGATGTTTTAAAAAAAAAGAGTAAAACTCATGTTTTTTACCCTTTATTGGTCGAAAAACATAACTCAAGTGAAAGAGTTGTAGTTTTGGTTATGTTGGTACGTACAATAACCATAGCTTTAGCTTTAGCTATGCCCATAGGAAAGAAATGAGCCTGCCGCATACTCCTGCGGCAGACTTGCCGCAGATCTGCCGCAGACCTGCCGCAGACAGTCATCTTTTTCACATGCAAATTAGGTCTGCCGCAGACCTGCCGCAGACTTGCCGCATACTTTTTCAGTATGATGAAGAGTCTGCGGCAGGTCTGCCGCAGACTTGCCGCAGACTTGCCGCATACTCTTTCAGTATGATGAAGAGTCTGCGGCAGGTCTGCCGCAGACTTGCCGCAGACTTGCCGCATACTCTTTCAGTATGATGAAGAGTCTGCGGCAGGTCTGCCGCAGACTTGCCGCAGACTTGCCGCATACTCTTTCAGTATGATGAAGAGTCTGCGGCAGGTCTGCCGCAGACTTGCCGCAGACTTGCTGCAGACCTGCCGCAGACTCTTCATCATGAATATTCATATCTCATATAGACCTGCTGCAGACCTGCCGCATACTCTTTCATATCCAGTACGTGGCAATAAAGTATGCATGTAGATAGAACCAGTGATAAACTGATTGATACTTCATAATCGATATTGGCAATATCGATATTACCAATTAGGTAATACCAATATATATCGATATTACCAATTAGGTATATTCTATTCTCAATTGTATTAACACCATCACATAGATCATTTGAAGTGTATTCAAGAGTAACATTTAAAGTGACACAGGCTCGTACACATATATATATACTAAATATGTATATTGTTTCTTGGTTAGTAATCATATAATTAATATCAATCTATCAATCTATTGCTAAAAACGTGAATGTAATTGTTACATGATCAGACAAATAATCTATTGGTTATAATAATGGCAAAAGGAAAATAGAAATCACAAAAAATTATGTGCATTGTCTTAATTTGCTTAACAAATCATGATAAATGTATTTTTCTGTCACACGTGTAAAGTAATAATGAATATGCATGAGATGATTGGTTTCAATTGGTTTCAATTGGCCCTAGCAAAGTGTTTGGTATGACAGAAGCTAAAAAGACAATTAACAGTGCTAATTAACACAGGAATTTACAAGATCATGGGCTCAGCCTGCAACCTCATATGGTACTGCATGTCCTACAAAATGGCCGCCTATAGCCTTGCTTCAGACTGTATAATTTCCCACTTTTCTGTGGCAGACCTGCCGCAGACTGTTCCTGTGGCCTACTGGTATGTGGCAAGTCTGGAGCAAAGTTTCGCCCTGCCGCAGACCGTTCCTGTGGCATACTAGTATGCGGCAAGTCTGGAGCAAAGTTTCATCCTGCCGCAGATCTGCTGCAGACTGTTCCTGTGGCATACTAGTATGCGGCAAGTCTGGAGCAAAGTTTCATCCTGCCGCAGATCTGCCGCAGACTGTTCCTGTGGCATACTAGTATGCGGCAAGTCTGGAGCAAAGTTTCATCCTGCCGCAGATCTGCCGCAGACTTTTCCTGTGGCATACTAGTATGCGGCAAGTCTGGAGCAAAGTTTCATCCTGCCGCAGATCTGCCGCAGACTGTTCCTGTGGCATACTAGTATGCGGCAAGTCTGCAGCAAAATTTCATCCTGCCGCAGATCTGCCGCAGACTGTTCCTGTGGCATACTGGTATGCGGCAAGTCTGCAGCAAAATTTCTTTCTGCCGCATACTTCGGCATACTCTTTGCCGCAGACTAAAAGTCTGCGGCAGATCTGCGGCAGATCTGCGGCAGGTCTGCGGCAGGTCTGCGGCATACTTTTCACTTTCCTATGGGTGGGCTTTGGGAAGAACATATCATCCATTTAAATTTCAAACTCGCAATGAAGCTTTTCAGTAGCTGGTAACAAATTAAACACGTTTTTAACAATGTACAATGTAATTAATTGCTATCAAGGAGGAATTGATGCTTTGTCCATAAGATTCAGGACTGGAAAATCTGATCATCATATAAAATGTATTATGATACACTCTTTTCTTTTATGATTTACATGAACTTATTTATGCAACATATGTATCTCTGTGTAGGAAATAACAATTGATTGTCTAGCCATTATGAACTAAGCATTGCAGGTACTGGTATACAAAAAGAAGACCTCCTTTCATTTGTAAGCTCCGCTATTTGAATATTCATTATTTACAGATGTGATACAAATGTACATGCAAATATATATGCAAAATAAACCCCTAAGGTTGAGAAGCATGCATAATCTCAGGCAGTTCTTCACAGGCAAGCAAGGAGTGAGCATGTGTGTTTTCAAGCTCTCTGCAAGTTAGTGCCACGCCTGATCCTAGCTGTATAGAGTACCGAAGTGTGACGTCATATTTGCCAAGTTGTCAAGGTAGCTGGTTCCAAACACTTTTGTGCTAAACAATGGCGTGGCGATGACACCAGCGCCTAACATTGAATTTGCCCTTCTCCAGCCCGTTGCTTGAATGATCTCGCGTTGAACCTCACGCGCAGGCTCTGTTGTTTCTAACCAGTAACCAAGACGACAAGCAAATATGACGTTAGCACTTTGGCACTCAATAGGCCACCCTACAGAAGGCTTGAGAAGATCAAGCAGGCCATGTAAAATTCAAGTGTACAATAATAAACTCTTATAAACTCTCTTTTATTCGATGGTTTAAATAGTAGAGTTGTATGCTTTAGTACGCAGGATTTATATCCACCTGCCCAGCAGGTATACATATCCCTCTGTAGCAAATAGGAAGTATACAAAATAGGTTTATGTGCATATCGAAAATGTCATATGAAATGTAAATGTATAATAATAAACTCCTTTCTTCCTAATTTCACAAAGTATAGGCCTACAGGGTTTCCATCTGCCTTGCAGTATACATATCCCTCTGTGGGAAATAGCACATAGGCACAGACCATCTGACCAACATGACCAAAGTATAGGAGATATACAACATAGGTTTAGGTACAAATCCAGCATGTCATATAATATGTAAAAATTTTCTTCAATGATGTATAAAGTATAAAAGGTTTTCACCTGCCCCATAAGGCCCATAGTATATCCATGTGTAGGAAATAACACATAGGCACAGATCATCTAACAAATATGACCCAAGTGTAAAAGGTATGCAGACATGCAGATGGAGATGTAGAATGTCATGTAATATATAAATGTATAGAAATAAACTTTTTTTTTTTCTTGAATTGTTATATCATAGAGGTATACTCTATTACACAGTTTCCCTTGCATGGGAATCAAATAACACACTGGCACAGAAAACTAAACAAACTGGCCATATAAGGAATACATATAAGGCAGATCAAGCACCTCATATAAAATGGAAAGGGGCATATCCACAATAAAGGAGCATTTTTGAGAATTGTAGAACATATTGAAATATATGCAGTGAGTAGCACACAAGTGGCATCCTTAATGGGAGCCTGGTTGGTAAAAATGAAGATCTTAGCCTCCCCTTAGTTCAATACCAACAACAAAATATATTTCCAGTACAAAATTATACAGAATAACAATAACAATAACACAAGTATGAAACATGGGTAGATGCCTGTTGAAAAACTTTGGTACCCCCAAAAACATAACTTTCAAAGTCCAAGTATGTATGTATATATACATGTATAACAAAACCAGGAGCCGAAGCCACTTGATCCTAGGGCTCACAGCCCCTACAGATACAAGCTAGGGTGTCATCCCTAACGGGAGCCTGACCGGCTTAAGATCTTCACTTCAACACCAAAAAAAGGATAGAATGTTGGTTATAACATATATTATAATATAATTTTGATTACAACGCAGAACAAAGGTATAATTATGTTTTTATTTGTGGATATGCCCAAAGATATAACAAAAATTCTCTTTTCATTCAATCATAGATACAATACAATATATAATGCAATATATAAATACAGGAGTTATACAGGAGTTGTGCATAGGCCAAATAAAAAGGAAGAGTAGGTTAATTATCTTTGTCATATTAACACGGACTTTGAAATTTCTTTGAGAAAAAAATCCCACAAAAATAAATGATAAATACAAATAATGTATGAAAAAAGTAAAAAAGTGAATGCAGTTAAATGACCTGCTATCCCATACTAAAAGCACTTTTTTTAAAACATTTCTTTTATTTTGATATTTTTTTTTCTTTTTCTGTCCGTTTCTTCACATGAAATGTTTTTGCGGTTGCTAAGTATTTAATGTATTATCAAGTAAGTTCAAAATCCATGGATGAATGCATTCCATTTTTTAATGTCCCTCAGTAAACAATGAGAAAAAAAATGTCACAAAAACAAATATACAAATGCAGTTGAGCATTTTGCAAATATACTGATCTTTACACAGACTTTGGATTTTCTTTGAAAAAATAATCCCACAAAAATATATGATAAATACAAATAATGTATGAAAAAAGTATTTAAAAAAGTAAATGCAGTTAAATGACCTGCTTTCCCATACTTCAAAGCACTTTTTTTTACGTTTCTTTTATTTTTATATTTTTTTCCTTCTTTTTTCTGTCCATTAATTACCACACATGAAATGTACAATGTGATTTTCTAAGAATTTAATATATCATCAATTGATTTAACAATCTATAAATTAAAGTGTTCCCCTTTTTTTAAATGTCCCATTTATAATAGTATTTTAACAAATGAAAAATAGAAAACCAAACAAACAAAAAGCCTCATAAAACAAACAAATTAATATAGTTGAGCACTTTGCAATTCCCCATCGATACAGCATCTATTTTATTATTATTTTATTATTTTTGTACTTCAATTTCCTAGTTTTTTTGATAATACCCATTATAACATGATGTTGAAAAAAATTAGTGGAATGCATTCTCTTACAATACTTTTATTCCTAAAGTAGATAATTAACTTGTCTTCCTTTTTATTTGGCCTAAATCCATGGCAAGAGGTTCACTATGATGACAAATACATGTTACCGGCAAGAAAACCAGTATACAAAATTATTTTATAATTGTTGTTATTGTAAAACACATGCTCCAGAGACAATTGTTCAGCAATCACTATCTAACGGAATTCCTAACTTCGACCTTTGACCCAACAGCAACTGCTGTCAAGACACTAATGGCAACACTTATTCTAACCTTAACTCTAGACCTAAATCTAACCTTAACTCTAGACCTAACTCTAACCTTAACTCTGACCCTAAATTTAAGCTAACCTGACCTCACCTAACCTAACTTAAAACCAAACCACAACAAAAGCCTTAATCATAGATCTCTGACAGAAAAAGAATGAAACAAATGTCTCTGGAGCAAATGTTATAAATAACAAACATGTTATTTTGAAATGGACATAAGACCAGGAGCCGAAGCCTCTTGATCCTAGGGCTTACAGCCCCTACGGATACAAGTTAGGGTTGCATTCCTATAAAAGGAAGCCTGGCCGGCTAAAAATGGCGATTTCAGCCTCCCCTGAGTTTAGCGAGAATGAAAAGACACATAAGACAAGGAGCTGAAGCCTCTTGATCCTGGGGCTTATAGCCCCTACAGATAAAAGAAAGGGTTACATTCCTATAAAAGCCTGGCCGGCTAAAAATGGCGATTTCAGGCTCCCTTGTACAACCAGGGGTACAGCCATTTCTTTGTTTAAAGTTAAACTTTAAAAAATAATTATTAATACTTATGCTTAATCATAATTGAATACCAAACTCATTTTATGATGGTTAATGTTTGTCAATAACTCTCTCTGAGATGGTAGGTGTGTATGTGTGTGCGTGCGTGTGTAATGATTCTATTTTGTATTTTAATACATATCGTTTATTTTTTTGTATACAATGTGTTTTCATCTGTCATACTGTACACACAATGTAATAATATGGAGGCTTCCTATTTTCAAGTGTAAACTCTTTGTTGTCCTCCTTTTCTTGTTCAAATGTAATTATTTACGAATGTATAATCTGATGTTTTATTTGATGTTCAAGAATAAAATGATTTTGAATTGAATTTGAATTGATAAGGATGAAAAAACACATAAGACCAGGAGCCGAAGCCTCTTGATCCTAGGGCTTATAGCCCCTACGGATACAAGTTAGGGTTGCATTCCTACAAAAGGAAGCCTGGCCGGCTAAAAATGGCGATTTCAGCCTCCCCTGAGTTCAGCGAGAATGGAAATGGACATAAGTCCAAGAGCCAAAGTAACTTGAGTGCGGGGCTCACAGTCCCTAAAGGAAAACTAGAGTATAACAAAGGCTAAGCCTGGGGTTAAAAGTAAAGATTTTAGCCTCTCCTCGCCTAAACACCAACAGAAAAATATGTATGTTACAAAAGTAACAAGAGCCGAAGCCACTTGATCAAAGGATGTTGATTATTCATGTCTCATGTGTTAGGAAAATCATGTCCATTCAAAATAGTGGTAATTTCATACATAAGTGATGATGCATTGTTACATCACAGCATGTTTACCTGGCATAAAAACTATCCATTCTGAAGTGCATGTGATTTGCACAAGAGTGCCTAACATTAATTAAAGATGGGAGCTCCCTACAATTCCAAAAGTAAATATGTCATTTAATTTGCACCTAAAAATGGGAAGTTTAAATGCCTTTTATTTTTGAGGAGATATCAATAGTAAGTGTGTGTTTGAAATTCGATAAGTCTGGGATGGATTTTGTTTCAAAATGTTCAAATTTTAGCATTTCAGTTCTCTAATACATGCTGCAGAACATGAAGGAACCCTATGCAAGAAGCTTAAAAAGTCAAAGGATATTCATTTTGAAATGTTGATGTGCACTGACAACATGATCCTCAGATCGAAGAGAGGCTAATGAATCTTAGTCACCCCATACAATGGGGTACGAGTGTTTAAGAAACTTGGTAATCTTGAGAAACAACAGGGACTGAATGAATAGTACAGAAAGTGGTGCATAATGGGGCAGCTGATGAAAAATCCTAGCACTGCTGTCAGAACTTGTTGATGTGCCACCAATTTTAAAGGATTATATACAGCCTAACATTTGTGAGAAAAGTAAAAGCCATTTTAATTGTTTATTTAGAAACAAACAGTATTCCATAATATTAAATTTTACTTTTCATGAATCTCTTTTGAATGCCAAGAAGAAAGAAAAGCCTTTCTTTCTCCAAAATATTTAGATACAATATGACTGAAGCTGTTTAATCCACCAGTGGTACTTCAAAGTTTAGAATTTATTAAGTTATATTCAGTTAAGTTAAATTTATCTACAAATTACACTATAATTAACACACATGTATTGACTACATTAAACTACATGCGTAATAAACATTTATTAAAACGGTACAATATTATTTTCACTCTATTTATGGATATTAACCTATATTAAACTACATAATTATCAAACTATATTTAAGTATATTAAACTATTTCAGACTGCATTTAACTATATTAAACTACATTAAACTATATTAAACTACATTAAACTATATTAAACTACATTAAACTATACTAAACTACATTAAACTATATTAAACTACATTCAACTATATTGACCGCAGGTGGATTTACTCTAAAGATTCTAATATTTTGGACAAGGGAAAACTTGTATTACTTCTTGAATTTAAAATGGGTTCATGAATATTATGGAATACTATTTTTATCAAAATGAACAGTAAAAATTAGATAGAACTATGATTGAAAAAAATTCTGACAAAATACAATTTGTTATACAGGTTTGTAAATTTGATATTACAGTATAATGTAAACTTTATTATCAGGGCTTAATAATTTCATTTTATTGAGTTGGAATTAACCCAAGCATTAAAGTGTTTCCAAGATGGATTTATGGGTATTCAGTATTATGAGCAGTGCATTTTCATCGGACAGCAAGCGTGATGCATGCTTACAGGATCCTGCTTGTCTATAGAAATAGCAATAAAACCAGAGCAAATGGGGAAGATTTCATGTACCGGTAGAACTAGTTTCAGTGTTCAGTGTGACAGATCAGTGATTTAATTGAGATAATAATCATGGCATAGCTTTATATCCATCAGAGAAGAAGCAGAACACAGTCCACACAGCTAGGGTCGAGAAATGCGAGTGAACTAGGGAAAATGTAGAAATTTTCATGTAGAACTAGTTATGCAGTGTTCAGTGTGACCGAAAATATGATCAATGATCTGATCGAGGCAAAATCATGGCAAAGTTCTATATCAATCAGAGAGCAAGCACAATTCATTCTACGCAGGATGTAGAAATTACAATTAAACCAGAACAAAACTTGTAGTTTTCATGTAGAACTTGTTAAAGAGTGTTCAGTGTGACAGAAGAAGAAAAATATGATCAATGATCTGATGGAGTCAATGGACAATATGAACAAATAACAGATCAAGTTTATGGACCAGGATGAGTACGCTATCCTATCATAGATCAGTTTAGTCAATATGGATGTAATTAAACTTTTTACTGAGTGAGTAGTGGGACAGACCAATCAATATGTATGTAATTAAACTTTTTACAGAGTGAGTAGTGGGACAGGCCAATCAATATGTATGTAATTAAACTTTTTACAGAGTGAGTAGTGGGACAGGCCAATCAATATGGATGTAATTAAACTTTTTACAGAGTGAGTAGTAGGACAGGCCAGTCAATATGTATGTAATTAAACTTTTTACAGAGTGAGTAGTGGGACAGGCCAGTTAATATGTATGTAATTAAACTTTTTACAGAGTGAGTAGTGGGACAGGCCAATCAATATGTATGTAATTAAACTTTTTACAGAGTGAGTAGTGGGACAGGCCAATCAGTATGAATGTAATTAAACTTTTTACAGAGTGAGTAGTGGGACAGGCCAATCAGTATGGATGTAATTAAACTTTTTACAGAGTGAGTAGTGGGACAGGCCAATCAGTATGGATGTAATTAAACTTTTTACAGAGTGAGTAGTGGGACAGCCCAGTCAATATGGATGTAATTCAACTTTTTACAGAGTGAGTAGTGGGACAGGCCTATCAATATGGATGTAATTAAACTTTTTACAGAGTGAGTAATGGGACAGACCAATCAATATGTATGTAATTCAACTTTTTACAGAGAGAGTAGTGGGACAGGCCAATCAATATGTATGTAATTAAACTTTTTACAGAGTGAGTAGTGGGACAGGCCAATCAATATGTATGTAATTAAACTTTTTACAGAGTGAGTAGTGGGACAGGCCAATCAATATGTATGTAATTCAACTTTTTACAGAGTGAGTAGTGGGACAGGCCAATCAGTATGTATGTAATTCAACTTTTTACAGAGTGAATAGTGGGACAGGCCAGTTTTTATGTTGTGTTGTAGACAGAGAATACCAAATAAGAAAAACCTCGGTGGAATGTTATTTTACTTTGTAATTCATTTGACGAATCATAACTTGGTATAGAAGCAAAGATGTGAGAGCCAATTTATACCCACATCTAGGAAAGGTTTTTAGTGAATAATGTTACCTATATGCAACATAAAAGGCTATAGTTAATGCATGTATTTCTGTTTTGTGTAATTTGTGCCCAAAAGAACCCAGCAACTTGAATTCTCCATTAGATTTTAGGTGGAGGCTTTGCTGCAAGTTGACAAGTGGGATAATTTTTTTTGTCATGTCTCCATTTAAGATGCCTCTTTGTAAAGTACATATTTTGTGCCATGATGCCATATTGTTCTAGAATAGTGGGCAATAGACTGTTTAAGTGATCTTTGATCTTTGATGTCTGATGAGCATTTTTGTATCTATAGTCACTCCCTATCTCACTATTTGCGATCAGCAATGCTGAATGTA
This sequence comes from Strongylocentrotus droebachiensis, assembly GCA_035222895.1. NCBI lineage: Eukaryota > Metazoa > Echinodermata > Echinoidea > Camarodonta > Strongylocentrotidae > Strongylocentrotus > Strongylocentrotus droebachiensis. The sequence continues at coordinate 81,859 of JAVYIG010007068.1, forward strand.
AAGAGTTGTGGAAGACATTTTATGTTGGCCTAAATGTCAGATGACTACACCATTTTGACCTGGAGATGTGAACACTTTGTTAACTACCGGCACCCATTAAGCTGGGTCTACCAGCAGTGATGTCTTTATAGTTACAGAGGATTTTGATGGAGGCAAGAAGATAGATGCATAATCCTTCCATTAATATATATACCAGAAACAGGCAGAATAGAGATTGGGCCTTCCCCCTTAAACATTTCAATTGAAGTTAGGATGTAGGTGTTAAATCTGTCTTTAACTTAAAACTTAAAACCAATGTTTGCAAGGTGCTATATTGTCACAGTTATTCCCAGCTACCACCGATGGGGATTCTGTTTAAGTGAAAACACAGTTTGACTTTGTTTATATTGCAGTCATGCTCTACTGATGATACAGCTGTTTCAGCATAACTTTTCAATCTCCAGTTCTAACTCTAGTAGCCACTACAACCTTACTGTCCTTTCTTATTTATTCAGATGAAGAAACATTGAAATGTTCATCCTACCTACTAGACACCTCAAGTACCTCCATGTGCAAGATGTCGGTGAGTAGGCTGAGCTACTTAACCAATGAAAGAGCCAAAGAAAGTGTAAATATGTGTATGCTATAAAGAATTAAGATTTATATCGGGATTGAGTTATATGAATGCCTATCCCAGGCTGCTTTAACAAAAACGTGATGCCTCCTGCGGTTCCCCTTAAATATGAGTAGGGGAAAATAAGACTAATTCAGATCAGATTTTTTTCTTCTTGAAGACCCATGTATGAATGCAACTATTCCCATTGGTTAAGAAATGAGTTAAGCTAATACTTTACTTGCTGAACATAATATGGGAGTCTCAGTAATCAATATCCTAGCTCTTGCAGGATAGACTTTTATTTAGCTGCTTTGTAAAAATTACCCAGATTATTCAGATGAAGAAAACATTGAAATGTTCATCCTCCCTACTAGACACCTCAAGTACCTCCATGTGCAAGATGTCAGTGAGTAGGCTGAGCTACTTAACCAATGAAAGAGCCACAGAAAGTGTAAATATGTGTATGCTATAAAGGATTAAGATTTATATCGGGATTGAGTTATATCGTCACCGTTTTCACGAAGTGGCCTCGTGGCCAAAATCCTTGAAATTTTTAATTTCGAGTTTTGACCGTTTTTTAGCAATGTATATAAATGTCTACAACTTCAGTAATTTTCAAAGTCTAATCTTGCTTAATTACGTCATACGTGACATCACGAAACGTATCACAAGCGGTACAACGGGCAAACACCGTTTTCACAAAGTGGTCTCTTACGCACAAATGTAGTCTGCTATTGATAATCGTACACGAACCGGTTCCGCGAAGCCTTTGTCACAGATGCTTCTGGCGGAATTGTTAGAGGAATCTGACAGCCCTAGGTAATTATTTTCACTTATTTCAAAACAATGTTATGCATCGTTCAATAATATCGTCTGTAGCAGTATAAACAAACTCATATTCTGAACGGATATCAAGTTACAAAATGGCGAGATAGGTCATTACGGTCCCACGCACTGTTTTCTGCGTGAGTTGTATTGTCGGTCTACTAGTATGCAGATCTAGTAGTACGTAGTACTCGCCTACTACTACTAGTACTACTAGTACTATCAACAGAGTGCTACTAAGTATTAAGTAACACAGTATCTTAGATATAAGCTTGAACATGTATAAGTGCAGGAGCAGTTACATGCAGTAACAACAATGTCACGAGTCACAAGGCGAATTCGCTGAAGAGTGAAGCCCAGGCCAGGGCAGGGGAGATATCATTAATAATAATTTTACATTAACTATGTTAACTGATTAAGCAGTACCAGCCCAAGCCTCCAAGGCAAGGCCCAATTAGCCAAGGGCACATTTGGTTAAAATTTAATGTCAATGTTGATATGACAATGCCAAATCATAAAATGGCAATTGCGACGTAGGAGTTGAGTCTAGGCTCGAGCGCGAGCCTAGAGTCTAGATCTAGAACTACGTTAGTACTTAAGTACTCCTAGTACTAGATTTAAATATTAAATGACCCCCTCGTAAGCTCTTTCCATGTTCATGTTATAAATACGAGACTGAGACTTGAATAGTAAAGCCAGGTATGCTTGAATGAATGAACAATTTTGTGCTTGCTAATTATTTAAAGGGAAATCCAACCATGAGAATTGAGATGAAGTGGCTTAATTTCAGCAAATGCAGAAAAATGAAGCAAATACATTTCATGTTTCTTCCCGGTTTTACCAGTAGAATAGCCGGCTCAGAGGACCATCACTAGCACTCCCAGTGGTTGATGTCTAAGTAGGAGTTTGACGTGGAGAGCTTTTAGCATGTTGTTGAGGTACTAATGGATGGGGGGGGGGGGGTCAACCTAGCATAGGCTAGAGCGGCTTCTTATACACTCGGCTTTATGCTCATAAACGCATGCCTGCTCTTAATTAATTTGCTTTAAAGACAAAGATAAAGCTGATGGTATGGGAAGACGTCCACTACAAATTCCTACCTCTTTATTGTGCATGATAATTTCATTTTGCCACCAAAGTTGTGGTTGAGCTACTTAAGGTGTACCTCTTGCCTTGGACTTAGAGGATGACAGGCTTTTTGTTTTGTTGGGGGGGGGGGGTTTGCTTATAATAATAGTACTAGTGGCTTCTGGTATAGCGCACATGTCCGTCACGTTGTGAGAGGGGGGGGGGGGGGAGTTAGCACTAATTTGGGTTGTTTCATCCCATGTTTGCAAGACTGAGACTTAAATATTCAAGGTCTTCTTAATTGCTTTAGATAATGATGTGCTTACTAATAAGTTAAAGGGATATCCAACCGTGAGATAAGGTGGCTTGTTTGAACAAATGCAGAAAAATTAAACAAATACTTTTCATATTTTTTCATAGTTTACCAGTAGAATAGACAGCTGGGATACGCAAGAGATGAGGGACCACTAGCACCCCCAGTGGTTGATGTCCATGTAGGAGTTTGTGCAGCTGATGTGGAGAGCTTTTAGCAAATTGACAAGGTATGTGTGGTAAGGAAATTAGCTCCAAAAGAAAAGTTATAGATTGGGAGTTGGGCTGGAGAGGGGGAGGGGGTCAATCTTTAGCAAACAAATGAACTATTTTCATTTACATAACAATGATCCATGGACAAAACTATGCTGGGAAATAATTTTCTAATGTGCGCAAAGTGGTGGGGGTGCTAGGAGGGCCCTCCAAAGATGACGGGTTCCCAAACACTCAATTTTTTTCATAAACGCATGACTGATCTTGCTTTGAAAGGTTTTAGGCAGTTGATGGTATTGTAAGGCTTCAAACACAAGTTCCTCGCTCTTTAATGTGCGTGACAGACATTCATTTTGCCAACATGTCATGTTTGAGCTACTTATGGTGTATCAACTTACAAGATGACAGGCTTCATCTTATATTTTGTATTTTTCTTATTGTCTTTTTTTCATAGGGGGAAGGGGGTGAAGAAGGAGAGTTAACACTAATTTGTGTTGTTTCATCACAGAAAAAATAAAATAATATGCATTAACCTGATGCCTGTAATTTTTTGAAGAGATGCGATTTTAAAATCATATCATCCCAGTATAGCTTCCTGTACGAGCTGTGTTGGGGGTTTTCTGCATCCATCATGAGTTATCAAATATATTCTCCTTTTAACCCAGCATCTTCACCCTCTGCCCTTGAACTGATTACGTTTCCAATACCACGGTTTGGAGGTCAGACCAAACGACTGACAGACCGACCGACTGAATAGCTAAGTCCCCTCAGTCATCAAAGGTTAATTTTAACCTAATTCGTTAAATTTGATATTGTTTATATATGAAATATTTTTATAATTTTGACTGGCTTTAATGGGAATATGAAACTATATTGCCCAAATATAATCATATTAGCCGGGTCGAAGACGAGGGCAATATGGTTATGTTGAGCGCAATATTGTCTCACATCAACCAAAATGTGAGCCAGTCAATGTTATTATTATCAATTATCCTCTTCTTATATTTCAAGTATCACTTATACATTTATCATGTACAAGTACCCAGATGTGAAACGTATGGTAATATGCTCTTATATTACCCACTGCTACATCACGCGTGTCTATGTGAGATAATTAAATAATAATGAATGATATTAACGCGTGACTAACTTTGAATATTGATCCTTATTGAGTGGTCTTTCTGAAAGTTGATATAATAAAGTTTCTTTCAATCTGGCAGACAAGTACATGCAAGTGCATTCATTATTACTTACTGGGTTTATAACATTCATCACAAATTTGCTGATAACCTGCAGATTTTATATCTTCTTTAGATATGAACATATCAATTCAATGATTGACAACAAACCCAGTAATACATATGGAACCCTATCATATCATCTTCAGTGGTTGATAAATACTGTATAGATGTCCTCTACATTTGTTATTGAAATGGAATACAATAGTACCATAGTACCATGGAGTATGCTGTCACAATTTGTTTAAACAATATACCAATCCTCCCAACCTAACAGTGTTGAACACAGGTTAGCCATTCATATTGGTAAAATAGGATTTATACCACTCTGATTTCATACCAGGACTTTAGTGCCACAATGTCACAAATTGCATTCTAAGTGAATAAATGGTGCAACAGTATTTATAAAACAATTGCAAATCTGCTTTTCTACTCGGTGCATGCTTTGCTTTTTTTCTGTTAAAAGTAGACCTTAAATTCATATTCTGATTTTCATTTATAGTTACTGTATATTTCAAAATATCAATTTAGGACAGAGTAAAACCACTTTTTATTTAATACCTGTTTCTAGGTTTCATTCCTGTTTTATGAAATAAAATTACTATGTCTTCTCTACTTATCATTGAACCAAGTTATTGATAACTTGATTGTAACAATCTTTTGTCAATTACCTCTTAGGGTGGACAAAAATACAGAAGTTATTGTTAGGTGGGATCGTGATGGAGAGATCAATTGTGGCAAGAAACGAGATCTTCGATATAACGGAAGGCTAAGGGTGGGTTCAAGAGTTACTATGAGCTAGATGGATGTGGACTGGACGGGGACTGCAACGCTGACAGGAGACTCTGACTCCGAATGTGCCTCCATTTAGAGGTTTTGTGTTCTAGTGGATAAGTAGTTGGACTGTGGATCACAGGATCCATGGTTCAAGTCCCGCCACAGCAGTAATGTCTTTTGGCAAGATATTAATCTACATTTGCCACTCTGCTGTGAGCACTGAAAGCGGCTGCCTAGCAGAGCCAGGGTAATAGTTGGAGCGCCTTGAGCATATTGTTATTATTATTTTGACAGTGACAACCTCCCTCCTTCCTCACTAAGAACAGCACAGACTAAGGTCATCCATCATATGAAAGTTGAATGTAAGAAGTTTTAATCCCATAAACTTACAGTGTTGTATGTTTTTTAGAAGGATTTGGCATGTAGGACTAATATTAATTGCTAATAGTTTATATTTCAAAGGGCAATCCAACCTTTGTAACAAGTTGATTTATGTTAAAGCAGAAAAAAATGAGTGTAATAGACTGGTTTGATTAGCAGTCAGTCAGCTCTTGGTGGACCCACTGCATCCCAAGATGGATTTGGGGATTGAACTTCATGCATCCCAAGATGGATTTGGGGATTTACACTCATGCATCCCAAGATGGATTTGGGGATTGAGACCCACTGCATGCCAAGATGGATTTGGGGATTTACACTCACGCATCCCAAGATGGATTTGGGGATTGAGACCCACTGCATCCCAAGATGGATTTGGGGATTGAGACCCACTGCATCCCAAGATGGATTTGGGGATTGAGACCCACTACATCCCAAGATGGATTTGGGAATTGAGACCCACTGCATCCCAAGATGGATTTGGGGATTTACACTCATGCATCCCAAGATGGATTTGGGGAGTGAGACCCACTGCATGCCAAGATGGATTTGGGGATTGAGACCCACTGCATGCCAAGATGGATTTGGGGATTGAACCTCATGCATGCCAAGATGGATTTGGGGATTGAAACTCATGCGTCCTAAGATGGATTTGGGGATTGAAACTCATACATCCCAAGATGGATTCGGGGATTGAAACTCATGCATCCTAAGATGGATTTGGGGATTGAACCTAATGCATGCCAAGATGGATTTGGGGTTTTACACTCATGCATCCCAAAATGGATTTGGGGATTAAAACTCATGCATCCTAAGATGGATTTGGGGATTGAAACTCATGCATCCTAAGATGGATTTGGGGATTGAAACTCATGCATTCTAAGATGGATTTGGGTATTGAAACTCATGCATTCAGCGATGGATTTGGGGATTGAAACTCATGCATCCTAAGATGGATTTGGGGATTGAACCTCATGCATCCCAAGATGGATTTGGGGATTAAAATTATGCATGCCAAGATGGATTAGGGGATTGAAACTCATGCATCCCAAGATGGATTTGGGGATTAAAACTCATGCATCACAAGATGGATTTAGGGATTGAAACTCATGCATCCTAAGATGGATTTGGGGATTGAAACTCATGCATCCTAAGATGGATTTGGGTATTGAAACTCATGCATTCAGCGATGGATTTGGGGATTGAAACTCATGCATCCTAAGATGGATTTGGGGATTGAACCTCATGCATCCCAAGATGGATTTAGGGATTAAAATTATGCAACTCAAGATCGATTTGGGGATTTACACTCATGTATCCTAAGATGGATTTGGGGATTGAAACTCATGCATCCTAAGATGGATTTGGGGATTGAAACTCATGCATCCTAAGATGGATTTGGGGATTGAAACTCATGCATTCTAAGATGGATTTGGGTATTGAAACTCATGCATTCAGCGATGGATTTGGGGATTGAAACTCATGCATCCTAAGATGGATTTGGGGATTGAACCTCATGCATCCCAAGATGGATTTGGGGATTAAAATTATGCATGCCAAGATGGATTAGGGGATTGAAACTCATGCATCCCAAGATGGATTTGGGGATTAAAACTCATGCATCACAAGATGGATTTAGGGATTGAAACTCATGCATCCTAAGATGGATTTGGGGATTGAAACTCATGCATCCTAAGATGGATTTGGGTATTGAAACTCATGCATTCAGCGATGGATTTGGGGATTGAAACTCATGCATCCTAAGATGGATTTGGGGATTGAACCTCATGCATCCCAAGATGGATTTGGGGATTAAAATTATGCATGCCAAGATGGATTAGGGGATTGAAACTCATGCATCCAAAGATGAATTTGGGGATTTACACTCATGCATCCCAAGATGGATTTGGAGATTGAAACCCATGCATCCTACGATGGATTTGGGGATTGAACCTCATGCATCCTACGATGGATTTGGGGATTGAACCTCATGTATCCAAAGATGGACTTGGGAATTAAAACTCATTCATCCTAAGAAGGAAGGGGGATTAAAATTATGCATGCCAAGATGGATTTGGGGATTGAACCTCATGCATGCCAAGATGGATTTGGGGATTGAACCTCATGCATCCCAAGATGGATTTGGGGATTGAACCTCAGTCATCCTAAGATGGATGGGGGATTAAAATTATGCATCCAAAGATGGATTTGGTGATTGAAATGATGCATCCCTAGATGGATTTGGGGATTTACACTCATGCATCCCTAGATGGATTTGGGGATTTACACTCATGCATTCCAAGATGGATTTTGGGATTTACACTCATGCATGCCAAGATGGATTTGGGGATTTACAATCATGCATTCCAAGATGGATTTGGGGATTGAAACTCATGCATTCCAAGATGGATTTGGGGATTGAACCTCATGCATCCCAAGATGGATTTGGGGATTTACACTCATGCATCCCAAGATGGATTTGGGGAGTGAGACCCACTGCATGCCAAGATGGATTTGGGGATTGAGACCCACTGCATGCCAAGATGGATTTGGGGATTGAACCTCATGCATGCCAAGATGGATTTGGGGATTGAAACTCATGCGTCCTAAGATGGATTTGGGTATTGAAACTCATGCATTCAGCGATGGATTTGGGGATTGAAACTCATGCATCCTAAGATGGATTTGGGGATTGAACCTCATGCATCCCAAGATGGATTTGGGGATTAAAATTATGCATGCCAAGATGGATTAGGGGATTGAAACTCATGCATCCCAAGATGGATTTGGGGATTAAAACTCATGCATCACAAGATGGATTTAGGGATTGAAACTCATGCATCCTAAGATGGATTTGGGGATTGAAACTCATGCATCCTAAGATGGATTTGGGTATTGAAACTCATGCATTCAGCGATGGATTTGGGGATTGAAACTCATGCATCCTAAGATGGATTTGGGGATTGAACCTCATGCATCCCAAGATGGATTTGGGGATTAAAATTATGCATGCCAAGATGGATTAGGGGATTGAAACTCATGCATCCAAAGATGAATTTGGGGATTTACACTCATGCATCCCAAGATGGATTTGGAGATTGAAACCCATGCATCCTACGATGGATTTTCGGATTGAACCTCATGCATCCTACGATGGATTTGGGGATTGAACCTCATGTATCCAAAGATGGACTTGGGAATTAAAACTCATTCATCCTAAGAAGGAAGGGGGATTAAAATTATGCATGCCAAGATGGATTTGGGGATTGAACCTCATGCATGCCAAGATGGATTTGGGGATTGAACCTCATGCATCCCAAGATGGATTTGGGGATTGAACCTCAGTCATCCTAAGATGGATGGGGGATTAAAATTATGCATCCAAAGATGGATTTGGTGATTGAAATGATGCATCCCTAGATGGATTTGGGGATTTACACTCATGCATCCCTAGATGGATTTGGGGATTTACACTCATGCATGCCAAGATGGATTTGGGGATTTACAATCATGCATTCCAAGATGGATTTGGGGATTGAAACTCATGCATTCCAAGATGGATTTGGGGATTGAACCTCATGCATCCCAAGATGGATTTGGGGATTTACACTCATGCATCCCAAGATGGATTTGGGGAGTGAGACCCACTGCATGCCAAGATGGATTTGGGGATTGAGACCCACTGCATGCCAAGATGGATTTGGGGATTGAACCTCATGCATGCCAAGATGGATTTGGGGATTGAAACTCATGCGTCCTAAGATGGATTTGGGGATTGAAACTCATACATCCCAAGATGGATTCGGGGATTGAAACTCATGCATCCTAAGATGGATTTGGGGATTGAACCTAATGCATGCCAAGATGGATTTGGGGTTTTACACTCATGCATCCCAAAATGGATTTGGGGATTAAAACTCATGCAACTCAAGATCGATTTGGGGATTTACACTCATGTATCCTAAGATGGATTTGGGGATTGAAACTCATGCATCCTAAGATGGATTTGGGGATTGAAACTCATACATCCCAAGATGGATTGGGGATCGAAACTCATGCATCCTACGATGGATTTGGGGATTGAACCTCATGCATCCCAAGATGGATTTGGGGATTAAAACTCATGCATTCCAAGATGGATTTGGGGATTGAAACTCATGCATCCTAAGATGGATTTGGGGATTGAAACTCATGCATCCTAAGATGGATTTGGGTATTGAAACTCATGCATTCAGCGATGGATTTGGGGATTGAAACTCATGCATCCTAAGATGGATTTGGGGATTGAACCTCATGCATCCCAAGATGGATTTGGAGATTGAAGCCCATGCATCCTACGATGGATTTGGGGATTGAACCTCATGCATCCTACGATGGATTTGGGGATTGAACCTCATGCATTCAGCGATGGATTTGGGGATTGAAACTCATGCATCCTAAGATGAATTTGGGGATTTACACTCATGCATCCCAAGATGGATTTGGAGATTGAAGCCCATGCATCCTACGATGGATTTGGGGATTGAACCTCATGCATCCTACGATGGATTTGGGGATTGAACCTCATGTATCCAAAGATGGATTTGGGGATTGAACCTCAGTCATCCTAAGATGGATGGGGGATTGAACCTCATGTATCCCAAGATGGATTTGGGGATTGAACCTCAGTCATCCTAAGATGGATGGGGGATTAAAATTATGCATCCAAAGATGGATTTGGTGATTGAAATGATGCATCCCTAGATGGATTTGGGGATTTACACTCATGCATCCCTAGATGGATTTGGGGATTTACACTCATGCATTCCAAGATGGATTTTGGGATTTACACTCATGCATGCCAAGATGGATTTGGGGATTTACAATCATGCATTCCAAGATGGATTTGGGGATTGAAACTCATGCATTCCAAGATGATTTGGGGATTGAACCTCGTGCATCCCAAGATGGATTTGGGGATTTACACTCATGCATCCCTAGATGGATTTGGGGATTTACACTCATGCATTCCAAGATGGATTTTGGGATTTACACTCATGCATCCCTAGATGGATTTGGGGATTGAAACTCATTCATTCCAAGATGGATTAGGGGATTTACACTCATGCATCCCAAGATGGATTTGGGGATTTACACTCATGCATCCTAAGGTGGATTTGGGGATTGAACCTCAGTCATCCTAAGATGGATGGGGGATTGAACCTCATGCATTCCAAGATGGATTTGGGGATTGAACCTCATGCATCCCAAGATGGATTTGGGGGTTGAACCTCATGCATCCCAAGATGGATTTGGGGATTGAATCTCATGCATGCCAAGATGGATTAGGGGATTTACACTCGTGCATCCCAAGATGGATTTGGGGATTTACACTCATGCATCCTAAGATGGATTTGGGGATTGAACCTCATGCATTCCAAGATGGATTTGGGGATTGAATCTCATGCATCCAAAGATGGATTTGGGAATTAAAACTCATTCATCCTAAGAAGGAAGGGGGATTAAAATTATGCATGGCAAGATGGATTTGGGGATTGAACCTCATGCATGCCAAGATGGAGTTAAGATTTGGGGATTGAAACCCATGCATCCTAAGGTGGATTTGGGGATTGAAACTCATGCATGCCAAGATGGATTTGGGGATTGAAACTCATGCATCCCAAGATGGATTTAGGGATTGAAACCCATGCATCCCTAGATGGATTTGGGGATTAAAACTCATGCATGCCAAGATGGATTTGGGGATTTACACTCGTGCATCCCTAGATAGATTTGGGGATTGGACCTCATGCATTCAACGATGGATTTGGGGATTTACACTCATACATCCCAAGATGGATTTGGGGATTGAAACTCATGCATCCCTAGATGGATTTGGGGATTGAAACTCATGCATGCCAAGATGGATTTGGGGATTTACACTCGTGCATCCCTAGATGGATTTGGGGATTGGACCTCATGCATTCAACGATGGATTTGGGGATTTACACTCATACATCCCAAGATGGATTTGGGGATTTAACCTCATGCATGCCAAGATGGATTTGGGGATTGAAACCCATGCATCCCAAGATGGATTTGGGGATTAAACCTCATGCATGCCATGATGGATTTTGGGATTTACACTCATGCATCCCAAGATGGATTTGGGGATTTACACTCATGCATCCTAAGATGGATTTTGGGATTGAACCTCAGTCATCCTAAGATGGATGGGGGATTAAAATTATGCATCCCAAGATGGATTTGGTGATTGAAATGATGCATCCAAAGATGGATCAGGGATTGAAACTCATGCATCGTAAGATGGATGGGGGACGGAAACTCATGCATCCCAAGATGGATTTGGGAATTTACACTCATGCATCGTAAGATGGATTTGGGGATTGAACCTCATGCATCCCAAGATGGATTTGGGGATTTACACTCATGCATCCTAAGATGGATTTGGGGATTGAAACTCATGCATCCCAAGATGGATTTGGGGATTGAAACTCATGCATCCAAATATTGATTGGGGGATTTACACTCAAGCATCCCAAGATGGATTTGGGGATTTACACTCATGCATGCATCCCTAGATGGATTTGGGGATTAAAACTCATGCATCCCAAGATGGATTTGGGGATTAAAACTCATGCATCCCAAGATGGATTTGGGGATTTACACTCATGCATCCCAAGATGGATTTGGGGATTTACACTCATGCATCCTAAGGTGGATTTGGGGATTGAACCTCAGTCATCCTAAGATGGATGGGGGATTGAACCTCATGCATTCCAAGATGGATTTGGGGATTGAACCTCATGCATCCCAAGATGGATTTGGGGGTTGAACCTCATGCATCCCAAGATGGATTTGGGGATTGAATCTCATGCATGCCAAGATGGATTAGGGGATTTACACTCGTGCATCCCAAGATGGATTTGGGGATTTACACTCATGCATCCTAAGGTGGATTTGGGGATTGAAACTCATGCATGCCAAGATGGATTTGGGGATTGAAACTCATGCATCCCAAGATGGATTTAGGGATTGAAACCCATGCATCCCTAGATGGATTTGGGGATTGAAACTCATGCATGCCAAGATGGATTTGGGGATTTACACTCGTGCATCCCTAGATAGATTTGGGGATTGGACCTCATGCATTCAAAGATGGATCAGGGATTGAAACTCATGCATCGTAAGATGGATGGGGGACGGAAACTCATGCATCCCAAGATGGATTTGGGAATTTACACTCATGCATCGTAAGATGGATTTGGGGATTGAACCTCATGCATCCCAAGATGGATTTGGGGATTTACACTCATGCATCCTAAGATGGATTTGGGGATTGAAACTCATGCATCCCAAGATGGATTTGGGGATTGAATCTCATGCATGCCAAGATGGATTAGGGGATTTACACTCGTGCATCCCAAGATGGATTTGGGGATTTACACTCATGCATCCCTAGATGGATTTGGGGATTGAAACTCATGCATGCCAAGATGGATTTGGGGATTGAAACTCATGCATCCCAAGATGGATTTAGGGATTGAAACCCATGCATCCCTAGATGGATTTGGGGATTGAAACTCATGCATGCCAAGATGGATTTGGGGATTTACACTCGTGCATCCCAAGATGGATTTGGTGATTGAAATGATGCATCCAAAGATGGATCAGGGATTGAAACTCATGCATCGTAAGATGGATGGGGGACGGAAACTCATGCATCCCAAGATGGATTTGGGAATTTACACTCATGCATCGTAAGATGGATTTGGGGATTGAACCTCATGCATCCCAAGATGGATTTGGGGATTTACACTCATGCATCCTAAGATGGATTTGGGGATTGAAACTCATGCATCCCAAGATGGATTTGGGGATTGAAACTCATGCATCCAAATATTGATTGGGGGATTTACACTCAAGCATCCCAAGATGGATTTGGGGATTTACACTCATGCATGCATCCCTAGATGGATTTGGGGATTAAAACTCATGCATCCCAAGATGGATTTGGGGATTAAAACTCATGCATCCCAAGATGGATTTGGGGATTTACACTCATGCATCCCAAGATGGATTTGGGGATTTACACTCATGCATCCTAAGGTGGATTTGGGGATTGAACCTCAGTCATCCCAAGATGGATTTGGGGGTTGAACCTCATGCATCCCAAGATGGATTTGGGGATTGAATCTCATGCATGCCAAGATGGATTAGGGGATTTACACTCGTGCATCCCAAGATGGATTTGGGGATTTACACTCATGCATCCTAAGGTGGATTTGGGGATTGAAACTCATGCATGCCAAGATGGATTTGGGGATTGAAACTCATGCATCCCAAGATGGATTTAGGGATTGAAACCCATGCATCCCTAGATGGATTTGGGGATTGAAACTCATGCATGCCAAGATGGATTTGGGGATTTACACTCGTGCATCCCTAGATAGATTTGGGGATTGGACCTCATGCATTCAACGATGGATTTGGGGATTTACACTCATACATCCCAAGATGGATTTGGGGATTGAACCTCATGCATTCCAAGATGGATTTGGGGATTTACACTCATGCATCCCTAGATGGATTTGGGGATTTACACTCATGCATTCCAAGATGGATTTTGGGATTTACACTCATGCATGCCAAGATGGATTTGGGGATTTACAATCATGCATTCCAAGATGGATTTGGGGATTGAAACTCATGCATTCCAAGATGGATTTGGGGATTGAACCTCATGCATCCCAAGATGGATTTGGGGATTTACACTCATGCATCCCAAGATGGATTTGGGGAGTGAGACCCACTGCATGCCAAGATGGATTTGGGGATTGAGACCCACTGCATGCCAAGATGGATTTGGGGATTGAACCTCATGCATGCCAAGATGGATTTGGGGATTGAAACTCATGCGTCCTAAGATGGATTTGGGGATTGAAACTCATACATCCCAAGATGGATTCGGGGATTGAAACTCATGCATCCTAAGATGGATTTGGGGATTGAACCTAATGCATGCCAAGATGGATTTGGGGTTTTACACTCATGCATCCCAAAATGGATTTGGGGATTAAAACTCATGCAACTCAAGATCGATTTGGGGATTTACACTCATGTATCCTAAGATGGATTTGGGGATTGAAACTCATGCATCCTAAGATGGATTTGGGGATTGAAACTCATACATCCCAAGATGGATTGGGGATTGAAACTCATGCATCCTACGATGGATTTGGGGATTGAACCTCATGCATCCCAAGATGGATTTGGGGATTAAAACTCATGCATCCCAAGATGGATTTGGGGATTGAAACTCATGCATCCTAAGATGGATTTGGGGATTGAAACTCATGCATCCTAAGATGGATTTGGGTATTGAAACTCATGCATTCAGCGATGGATTTGGGGATTGAAACTCATGCATCCTAAGATGGATTTGGGGATTGAAGCTCATGCATCCCAAGATGGATTTAGGGATTGAAACCCATGCATCCCTAGATGGATTTGGGGATTGAACCTCATGCATGCCAAGATGGATTTGGGGATTTACACTCATGCATCCCTAGATGGATTTGGGGATTGAAACTCATGCATGCCAAGATGGATTTGGGGATTTACACTCGTGCATCCCTAGATGGATTTGGGGATTGGACCTCATGCATTCAACGATGGATTTGGGGATTTACACTCATACATCCCAAGATGGATTTGGGGATTGAACCTCATGCATGCCAAGATGGATTTGGGGATTGAAACCCATGCATCCCAAGATGGATTTGGGGATTAAACCTCATGCATGCCATGATGGATTTTGGGATTTACACTCATGCATCCCAAGATGGATTTGGGGATTTACACTCATGCATCCTAAGATGGATTTTGGGATTGAACCTCAGTCATCCTAAGATGGATGGGGGATTAAAATTATGCATCCCAAGATGGATTTGGTGATTGAAATGATGCATCCAAAGATGGATCAGGGATTGAAACTCATGCATCGTAAGATGGATGGGGGACGGAAACTCATGCATCCCAAGATGGATTTGGGAATTTACACTCATGCATCGTAAGATGGATTTGGGGATTGAACCTCATGCATCCCAAGATGGATTTGGGGATTTACACTCATGCATCCTAAGATGGATTTGGGGATTGAAACTCATGCATCCCAAGATGGATTTGGGGATTGAAACTCATGCATCCAAATATTGATTGGGGGATTTACACTCAAGCATCCCAAGATGGATTTGGGGATTTACACTCATGCATCCCAAGATGGATTGGGGATTAAAATATGCATGCCAAGATGGATTTGGGGATCAAAATGATGCATCCCAAGATGGATTTGGGAATTGAAACTCATGCATCCCAAAATTGATTTGGGGATTGAAACTCATTCATCCCAAGATGGATTCGGGGATTGAAACTCATGCATCCCAAGATGGATTCGGGGATTGAAACTCATGCATCCTAAGATGGATTTGGGGATTGAACCTAATGCATGCCAAGATGGATTTGGGGTTTTACACTCATGCATCCCAAAATGGATTTGGGGATTAAAACTCATGCATCCTAAGATGGATTTGGGGATTGAAACTCATGCATCCTAAGATGGATTTGGGGATTGAAATGATGCATCCAAAGATGGATCAGGGATTGAAACTCATGCATCGTAAGATGGATGGGGGACGGAAACTCATGCATCCCAAGATGGATTTGGGAATTTACACTCATGCATCGTAAGATGGATTTGGGGATTGAACCTCATGCATCCCAAGATGGATTTGGGGATTTACACTCATGCATCCTAAGATGGATTTGGGGATTGAAACTCATGCATCCCAAGATGGATTTGGGGATTGAAACTCATGCATCCAAATATTGATTGGGGGATTTACACTCAAGCATCCCAAGATGGATTTGGGGATTTACACTCATGCATCCCAAGATGGATTGGGGATTAAAATATGCATGCCAAGATGGATTTGGGGATCAAAATGATGCATCCCAAGATGGATTTGGGAATTGAAACTCATGCATCCCAAAATTGATTTGGGGATTGAAACTCATTCATCCTAAGATGGATGGGGGATTGAGATTGTGCATGCCAAGATTGATTTGGGGATTACATTGATGTATCCAAAGATGGATCAGGGATTGAAACACTGTGCATCCCAAGACAGGTTGGATGGGATGTGACTGACCCTTATGTATTCAAAGATTGTTAGAGAGTAGACAAATTTTGCCTTCTTACTGAATAATCACTTGAGGGTTTTAGTATTTTTAACTTTCAAATTGCACACAAGCCATCACAATGGTGGACATAAATATGATGAGACATCTTTTTGTTCTTCACCTGCAGTATGATATCCTAAAGTGAACCTCTTCATTGAACCTCTTCAAACTTGTTTCTTCATGCACATTTCTTAAGATTACTATTAGTAATCCAAACACTTGCAGAAAATGACATGTCCAGATTAAACAGAACTCATCAATGATTGAGACCTCGTAATAGTCAGATGCAAGGATAGGAAAAATTTAAAAGAGAAGGTGACTAAGGAATGGTATGGTGGAGGTACAGATTGTTACATAACAGGTGATAGGTATTGCCTGTAACTTTCTCTTTTTGGGGCTCCTATATTTTGAGGAGCCTAAATTAGAATTAGGACACCAATGGCTCACTTGGAATTTTATGCAGAGTCTGGTGCTAGCCCACTTCAGACCCATAGCCTTACAGGGCCTTCTCAACACCGTCTTGACAAGCAGACAGAAGGGAAAAGAGAAGGGTACGAAACTGGAGGAAAGGATAGGATAGTACATGGAATCATAAGATAGGAAAGGAGAGGAGAGGAGGATATTCTAAGTAAAGGCCAAAAAGAAACGAAGCCCTTTTACAGGTATCTCAGATACACTCACCCGTATTCTCCTTAATGCTCTGTTTCAAGGTTGACCCTCCCAAGCATGATCCATGATCTGATGATGCAGAAAGAAGCCTTTGTGTGAATTCACTGACTTCTCTCCTGAAAGCTGGATGGCACCTGAATTAATCCGACTCATCAAACAAAAGGTTAGGTACTAAATAGATGGTACAAGTTTCTAAGAGCCAACAAGGTAAAACAGTCATGTTTTAGTAGTGCCTGTAATTAAGGAAAAATTTGTTTTGCTCCCATCCCTCTAAATATTATAGAAGCTATGTGTACTTACCTGAAGTCAGGAACTCGCCTCCCCTAACTCCCCTCCCTAACCTCTCCCTAACCTTTCCCTAACCCCTCCCTAACCCTTACCCTAACCCTCACAAAGCCTCTATCTCTATCTCTATCTCTCTCTCTCAAACACTCTCTCTCTCTCTCTCTCTTTCTCTCCCACTTTCTATCACCTCCCTCCCCTCTCTATTTTCTCTCATTTTACCTCTTCTCTCTCTATCCTCTGTCTTGCTCTCTCTCTCTCTCTCTCTCTATATATATATATATCTTCTCTCTACCTTCTCTCTCTCTCTCTCTCCCATTTCCCTCTACCTGTGAAATAAAGGGATGGTCTGATCATTCTTATATAGCCTAGAACGATTTAAAAGGATGGCCTGGTCATTCTTAGAGAATGATATAAAAGGATGGTCTAGCTGGTCATTCTTAGAGAACGATATTAAGAGGATCGCCTGATCATTCTTGAAGAACAATATAAGAGGATGGCCTAATTATTCTTAGAGAATGACATAGAGGAATGGCCTAATCATTCTTAGAGAATGAAATAGAGGGATGGCCTAATCATTCTTAGAGAATGAAATAGAGGGATGGCCTGATCATTCTTAGAGAATAAAATAGAGGGATGTCCTGGTAATTCTTAGAGAATGAAATAGTGGAATGGCCTGGTCATTCTTAGAGAATGAAATAGAGGAATGGCCTGGTCATTCTTAGAGAATGAAATAGAGGGATGGCCTGGTCATTCTTAGAGAATGAAATAGAGGAATGGCCTGGTCATTCTTAGAGAATGAAATAGAGGAATGGCCTAATCATTCTAAGAGAATGAAATAGAGGGATGGCCTAATCATTCTAAGAGAATGAAATAGAGGGATGGCCTGGTCATTCTAAGAGAATGAAATAGAGGGATGGCCTGGTCATTCTTAGAGAATGAAATAGAGGAATGGCCTAATCATTCTTAGAGAATGAAATAGAGGGATGGCCTGGTCATTCTCAGAGAATGAAATAGAGGAGTGGCCTGGTCATTCTTAGAGAATGAAATAGAGGGATGGCCTGGTCATTCTTAGAGAATGAAATAGAGGAATGGCCTGGTCATTCTTAGAGAATGAAATAGAGGGATGGCCTGGTCATTCTTAGAGAATGAAATAGAGGAATGGCCTGGTCATTCTTAGAGAATGAAATAGAGGAATGGCCTAATCATTCTAAGAGAATGAAATAGAGGGATGGCCTAATCATTCTAAGAGAATGAAATAGAGGGATGGCCTGGTCATTCTCAGAGAATGAAATAGAGGAATGGCCTGGTCATTCTTAGAGAATGAAATAGAGGAGTGGCCTGGTCATTCTTAGAGAATGAAATAGAGGGATGGCCTGGTCATTCTTAGAGAATGAAATAGAGGAATGGCCTGGTCATTCTTAGAGAATGAAATAGAGGGATGGCCTAATCATTCTTAGAGAATGAAATAGAGGGATGGCCTAATCATTCTAAGAGAATGAAATAGAGGGATGGCCTGGTCATTCTTAGAGAATGAAATAGAGGAATGGCCTGGTCATTCTTAGAGAATGAAATAGAGGAATGGCCTGGTCATTCTTAGAGAATGAAATAGAGGAATGGCCTAATCATTCTTAGAGAATGAAATAGAGGGATGGCCTGGTCATTCTCAGAGAATGAAATAGAGGAGTGGCCTGGTCATTCTTAGAGAATGAAATAGAGGGATGGCCTGGTCATTCTTAGAGAATGAAATAGAGGAATGGCCTGGTCATTCTTAGAGAATGAAATAGAGGAATGGCCTGGTCATTCTTAGAGAATGAAATAGAGGAATGGCCTAATCATTCTTAGAGAATGAAATAGAGGGATGGCCTAATCATTCTAAGAGAATGAAATAGAGGGATAGCCTGGTCATTCTAAGAGAATGAAATAGAGGGATGGCCTGGTCATTCTTAGAGAATGAAATAGAGGGATGGCCTGGTCATTCTCAGAGAATGAAATAGAGGAATGGCCTGGTCATTCTTAGAGAATGAAATAGAGGAATGGCCTGGTCATTCTTAGAGAATGAAATAGAGGGATGGCCTGGTCATTCTTAGAGAATGAAATAGAGGAATGGCCTGGTCATTCTTAGAGAATGAAATAGAGGGATGAACTGGTCATTCTTAGAGAATGAAATAGAGGGATGGCCTGGTCATTCTTAGAGAATGAAATAGAGGAATGGCCTGGTCATTCTTAGAGAATGAAATAGAGGGATGGCCTGGTCATTCTTAGAGAATGAAATAGAGGAATGGCCTGGTCATTCTTAGAGAATGAAATAGAGGGATGAACTGGTCATTCTTAGAGAATGAAATAGAGGGATGGCCTGGTCATTCTTAGAGAATGAAATGAAAAAGCTCTATGCTCCATTGTTAAGAGAAGTTTCTGACTACACATTCAAATTTCTTTACTGCATTGAGACTTTTATCTACAAAGGTAGTATGGTTTGTCAGATGACTGGTAGTAAGAGAAAGCTGTAGCTGCAAAAATTACAATCGGACTAGCTGTCGGAGAGAATGGAAATGTACAAAGAATATAATTTGTATTGGTCCATATTGATTCCAATCATGTTCTAATTCTTGTTCTCTGTATTTGGCCTCTCTTTTTCAGCGACTTGCTCTGTCATCCTTTTTTTCCTAGATATTGCTTTTCTCTCAATTGATGTTGTGATTATTCCAGTCAATATGGTTGCTGATGGCTTGCTGAGAGGTCATCCCGTATACTTCTCCTTGACCTGTTGATATCCTTCCTTTTTTCACCCTGAACTTCTTACTGGTTTCTGCTAAGTATGCTCATTTTCAGCATTTGAAGATGCGATAATCAACTCTTACAGAGTCATCGATCAACCACTCATCCTTGGGATGTAATCCATTTAGTTTGAAGAGAGGAAGTATGGAAGTGGCTATGTTGAATTTCTTGGAAGTTTCTCTGCATTGCCTCCAATGAACTGTTGACATGGTTACCGTTTCTGAATGTAGGTTGTTGCTGAGAGCAGACTTTGGATTCATCTGCTCTTATACTCCATTAAAGAGATACTGCATGAGTATCTACAAATTCAAGTGCTTGATTGAATAACTCCATTGGTGATGAGTTGAAAATATCTTCTTGAGTATGTTCAGAAAAGATAAACCCTGATGTTGCTATCCGTGTATGCTCACTTGCTTAGCTATATCCTCTCCTTTTCCCTTATGAGATTCTTCTAATCCAGGCTGACTGAAGTAAATCCATTCTCTTTACAGATGAATTGAAGTCTGCTTGAAGTGTAGGCTGAACACAAGATGATTTGATGTCTCATCCCCATCCTCTGACTTTAAACAATGTTCTGACAATGAATCCGTAGATGATTGAAGAGGTTTATCTTCTATGTACATTCCCATGATTTTGGACAGTGGATTGCAATTCTCCCAGCTTTCGCTAGCCATCACCACCCCTCGTCTGATAAAGCATACATTTTATTGTAGACAAAAGTCCCATAAGGTAAATGGTAAATATATTTGATGTGTAATCAGAAAATTTGGCCTCTATCCATCAATGAACCTCTTCAAGGATACTCAATCATTTTGAAAGAATGAATTCATGGGGATGGAAAAATACACTATATCACCCAAAAAGAATGATGTAAAATGATAGCCTGATATGATCTACCATTCTGAATAGTGAATGATGTTATTGAGTATCTGGCATCACCTGAAAAGTGAACTGAATCACTGTGACCCTTGGGTCTCTTCTCCCAATATTTGACTGGGTGTGATGTGCTGGTGTATGGCCACTACACCAGGTCCTAGCTTCCCTGCTCTTTTATGAAGAGTACAGTGGGTTTCAACATGCACAGGTGGTGACTTTTCCTACACACATGGCCTACATTTAAACATCCCATTTAAGCACTCTATCGTGAAAGATAAGGTGATTTCCACTGTAACGTAGACTAAGTCCGACAAACAAGGGAAGGGGTGTTAAGACACAATGAAGGCTTCACCCAATCCACCTGAGTTCAACAAGTCCATCTGGATTGGATTTGAACCCATATTTTTTGTTTGATTTGCAGACACTCTACCAACTTAGCCAAATCAGTAGGTCACCACTTTGTGTGGTGAGGTCCTTTGGAGTTCCTATTAAATAGGCCTTAAATCATTCAGGAAGGCTGGGTAGTTTAACACTGTCTTTGTGTAGAATAAAACTTTGAGGGTAAATTAATCTAAATTTACCACACTCAAACCAGGTAAGGTAAATGGGTACCTGGTAGGATTTTTCCTTGAAATGCACTGTGTGCTGTGATAAGTGATAAGAGCTGCCAGAGCTAAAGCTAGGGTAATAATTCCAAAGCTCTTTGGAAGCGCATAGACACATAATTTCATAATGTATACTATGTGCTATACAAGAACTCAATATTATTATAAAGCCAATGACAGCACAGCATCGTTTCTCTGATACCTTGTTTCTCTGATATCCAAAGGGCCCTGGTAAAATGTAACCAAGTGGAATGTGAGCTAATAGATATAGCTACACATAGTTATACCAGGTGTAGTAATGATCAACAAGTTCATATCAGTTTGATTCTATATAGCCAGGAGCAGTAATAGCAATGACTTGATTGTCTCTGCATTAGAGTACAACTTCTCATTCAGAAGATAACAGGCAGTGATAAATAGCACCTGGGGCAGCTACCAAATTCTGCTGCAGTATAGTTCTGTTTCATCTGCATACTATTGCAGTAGATGTGCACAGGTGTCAAAACCAATGAAGACTTATACAAAGCTAGTGAAAAAGGTATATCTCTTTGCTGAACACATCTTAATGTGTTTAGTCTGCATGCTGGTAATCATTGGTATTCTTCCAGCCACATACGTATCAGGGCTTCAGTTGGACATGCTTAATGAACACAGGTCGTGATCTTTTGACAATCAGGTGTCTTCCAGACCTCAGACTTATGAGGACTTATTCCACAAAGCCAGAGAATCAGCTTTATCTTTATACAGACCATATTGTATCAGGTCTGCATGTTAATAATCATCAATTGGTGTTTTTGCAAGCCTCATACTTTTGGGTACTTCTACAAAACCAGAGAATCAGTTTTATCTGTATTCTGACCACATCTTAATAGATGAGGTGTGCATGCTGAAATTCATATGTGTCTTCCAAGCCTTGTACTTAATGAGAATTTTCATTTTCATACTGAACACATCTCATAATCTTTTGACAATCATAGATGTATGTATTGCAAACCTCGTTTTACTTTGAGCCTGCTTCTACAAAAGCTAGTGAATCAGTTGTACCTGTTCACCCAAAAAAACTTGATGTACAAGATGCTAATTGTCAACCGTACATCATAACTCCTGTCCTGATAGAAACAGACAAAGTAGGAGCCATTTTCTCAGTTCAATTGCAATAGACAGAGGTATAGTTTACAGTCTTACTACTGCTAATAGACCCCCTTTTGATTGATGCTAAGCTGGGGAGATGTAGCTGGACTAACTTTAATGTCATTAAAAAAGCCTTAAAGAATGTCTTAAGTGATTGAGTGGTAGGAAATGCAAAGTAAAAGTTGATAATGCAATTAGGGTAAACTGCATTAGTAAGTGACCTGAGATTTGTAAGCGTTTCTCATAGCTGTTCATTCTACTTTGAAACAGCAAGATACCTTCTGTATATATATCTATTGTCACATGGTTTTAACTCTTGTTCAAGCATGTCTTGTTTTGCTTGGGGATGACAGGTATACAGTTGTCTGTACCAGGTATAAACTTCCTTATTTCTTCAAGCATATTGGACTTTTAGTGAAGTTTGTGAATGGCTCTTATCAGGGATTAGATAAATAAAGGGTAAATCTTATCACTAATCTAAAATCTCTATACAGAATTTATAAATTCTGATTAATTTTCAAAACTCTTAGTTCAAACAACAATGCTTTTCCAACTTTCACACAATACAATATGGTACACTGCAATGCTTTCATACACTGCAATATAGTGGCCCAATGAAACAGT
Source organism: Strongylocentrotus droebachiensis (assembly GCA_035222895.1). NCBI lineage: Eukaryota > Metazoa > Echinodermata > Echinoidea > Camarodonta > Strongylocentrotidae > Strongylocentrotus > Strongylocentrotus droebachiensis. Next base: position 105,471 of record JAVYIG010007068.1, read on the forward strand.
GTTAAAGAAATGAATGATATGGTTAGGGATGGAAATTATGGAAAGGAAAGGAAATAGAGATGAACCAATAAACAAAGAGTATAGAAATCTATGCATACTTACATTGAGGGAAGTATGTTGAATACAATTTGAATATTTTTTGGCTCTCCCCACCCCCAAAAAGTTGCCGAAAAGGTAAAGAAAAGACTGCAGGAAATTTTGTGATTGTATTCTACACACTTCCAAGTCCTTCCATTTTCGATATTCCTGCAAAGAAAAATATATTTTTGGACAGGCAAAAATCTACCGTACATGACTGTCTTACCCTACTGACTCCATGAAACCTGCTTCTCATCTATCCAGTGTCGAACCTGATGCCTGGGTCTTCATAATTCAAGTGTCATACAGCTTTCAAGATAGAGGTTAGTGATTCCAAACAAAGGCTTCTTTCTACATCATCGTCACATGGACCACACTGTGGAAAAGACAACCTTGAAAACCAGAACAAGAAGGAGAATATGAGATCATGTTTCTGGATCTCTAAAAAGAGGTAAGTAACTGTCTGGTCTTTAAATAGAATATGGAAATAGGAAGAGATAGAGAAAGAATAGTTGGAAAATACGAATAGATATAGCAAAGTAGAAAAGACGAGGAAATGCCTGATGTTTCCCTGTCCAAGGCCATGGAACAATGTAGTGCTGATGAAAGCACTTGATGATGAAGAGTTCATCTGCAAGGTCTAAAAAGAAAATCTTGTTTCACAAAGAAAGCTGACAATTCGTCGTCGGTCTTACAAACCGGCGAATAGCCCAAATTCGGGTCAAAAAATTAATTTGGACATTTTTTTTATTTTTGGGTAGTGCATGTCCAAATCTATCTATGAAAAAAAATTATTACTCAAATCGTTTTATTTTGAGAATTATGTCAATTTTAATAGTTGGTATGAACGATGAATAGCATTGCACGTTCTTACGAACAGGCGAATATAGCTATTCGATGCCATTCTGATCGATGTTTATTGTAGCGTGGTTTTACGAACCAGCGAATATCATCACATGATCAAGTCAAGCTTCTTCTTAATCTGAAAGGTGAGTAGAAGTGTAAAAATTCATGAAATTTCTTCCTAACAAGTAAAATTATAATGTATGTTCGGTAATTCTCCAGATTTTTATGTAAAAACTATATTATAAGCTTGTTTGTGTCACTTATGCCTCAAATTACGTTTCTACAGCCCCACATACTTATCTTTATGCAGCCATTCCCGCTACGCAGCAGACTGTACTGACTAATGGATCTGCACTTGATGGGGGGGGGGGGGGGAATAAGCCATGCACTTTGTCTTCAAGGCTAGATACTCCTCGATTTCAATATTTTGCGGCAAATTTCCTTTGTTTATCTTGCTATACATACTTTGAGGCTGCAATATTGAGAAAATTAAGACGACAAAATGTCAATAAAAGCATAATTTCAAGTCGGTACAAATAAGTAATGAATAATGCTCGTGGCCAATACAGTGGTGTAATTTCGTTCAACAAAATGAAGGTTCATTAAGAAATAAACCAACAATATTGGGAGTTAATAGCTCTATCAAAGTTAGATTAGAGTCTAGATCTAGACCTCTAGTCTAGATTGAGCTCTATCTCTATATTTTTAACTAAGTCCATATCTTACCAAGATTTTTAACTGAGTGATATTGTTACTGTTACTAGTGTTAGTAATAATCCAGATCTAAGTTACTGTTACTGTTACTAGATCAATATTTATCCATATGTTACCCCAAGTCCACGTCGTTGATGAATATAGAACTTACAGATTATATCCTAAGCTATTTAAGAACAGTCCAGGGGTCTACAGTCTCTCAAACGTGTACATCTTACTTAGATCTGCCCCTGGATACATTTTAGATTTTATAGCAATATTTAGACTTTTGATAAATCAATTAAGTCTATTTGAGTAATGTTATGAGATGATCCAACACACCATAGGCCGACTGAAGGCTTAATAGGTCCGCGAAATTGTTGATAAGAGTTCATTGAGGATAACTTTGTCTTCAAGGCTAGATACTCCTCGATTTCAATATTTTGCGGCAAATTTCCTTTGTTTATCTTGCTCTACATACTTTGAGGCACTTGATAGGGGGGGGGAATAAGCCATGCACTTTGTCTTCAAGGCTAGATACTCCTCGATTTCAATATTTTGCGGCAAATTTCCTTTGTTTATCTTGCTCTACATACTTTGAGGCACTTGATGGGGGGGGGGGAATAAGCCATGCACTTTGTCTTCAAGGCTAGTTACTC